>KK499900.1:82696-183835 GCA_000688715.1 Glossina pallidipes
TCCAACTTGCATGAATCAATGAAGTACTCAGTATTGAATGACTTCGTCCTTGAGCATTTTTGCATTTTTTTAGATTTCATTTCATAAAATTTAACAAGCAGTACGTAACCACATTAATTAATTCAGTTTGAAGTTGATATGATTGGAGGGGAGATCATTAATGTATAAATTAAATAAAAGAGGTCCCGAGTGGCTGCCTTAAGGGACGCCAGATTTCACGGGTAACTCATCCGAAGTAACGCTTTACTAAAATCAGAATATACGACATCTGCGCGAGAGGCATTAGAAAAAGCCTTAAAAATATGGCAAGTAAACTCTAAGAGTGGATCTTCCTTTCCGAAAGCCATGATGGAGTGGAAAAATGTAAGCTTTGAAAGCAAAAGCTAAATGCTGGTAAGACACTCAACTAGGCGATGCCATTATAATTATCAACGTGATGTCCGTTTCCACATTTGTGGACCGTAACAAGGAAACTACTCTTCCAACGCAAAGAGAAAACACCTGATTTCAAGGACTGGTCAGAAATCATAGAAACAATACCACTAAGGATGATTTGAGTATACATTTCGATGAATGTAAATCAGCCTTTAATCAGGTTGTAGTGAAACCCAAACAAAAAAACTCCGCGCTCACTGGAATTTCGGATAATAGTAATTCCTTAGATCAATGTGTTAATATTGCGATTATTATTTAAACCCAGATGAATGCGGTTTTTTTCGTTATACAAAATTATTTATTAAAAATTCGGAATTCTAAACATACTTCGTTTTTACTGCCAATGCAACGAGAGGCTTTATCCGTATCGTAGATATGTCAATACTTGCGCTATTTTCAGTTCAGTACTGTCCACAAGTGAAAGGGTGTGAACATAAATTCGAATTTAGCTGGCAAAGGCACCTATTTACTTGTCTTTCAAGAACTGTTTTTGATGAATTTTTAAAAATTAGATACTTTGCAAAAAATACCTGCCTTACTGACCTTCCGGAGTTAATTGAAAGATCTACCGACTCCATGCAGCAAAAACATTAAAATATATTTAACAAGTTTCGTCGAGGTGACAAATAATTTTGTGAGTCGCACGATCAACAATATTGTAAATTTATTCAAACGCAGAGTTGGTGAAAACGAACGCCTGATAATGCCACTTAGTTATGATTAAGTATTAAATTTGGAACTTCTTTTTCCGTTTCTCGAAGATCGTAGCACGATTTTTTATTTCTCATTTATTACACCAAAATACTCGTTTCATCGAAGTCTAAACCTGCTAATATAGTCATTTGCCAAAAGTCACTTGGTGTTATGGTGATAATTCTGGCTGTATGGACCCCACTTTCACATCTGAGAGCTATTGAGTTTTTCAACGAATTATTTGATCCAATTTATTTCAATACAACCGTACTCCTAACTGTAATGGCAGATAGCTTGATCTTTGCTATCCCGAATTTAGTTGCAAAACGCTGTTCACTTTTTAGTTTACCGGAAAATCCGTATCATCCAACAAATTGCATTTCCTTTCGTTACAGTCATGACGGTCCGTTGAACCGTTCTAATGGTTCTCCACACTTCCTCGCATAAACATTATCATTTTAATAAAACCAATATCCTACTGCTTAAATCTTATCTTTACCACATTATGCTCGTGTCTTTTGTTAGGAATATTGAAAACCTACTATAATGTTTCTACAATGCATTAAACCTAGCAATCTCTGTATCCGTTCTGATGCCCCCCATGGTTTAACAAGAGTATTAAATATTACAAAAATAGAAAAATATAGTGTTACGGAAATCCCGAATCCTGTTCATGCTAACTAATTGATTTTCTCAAATAATAAATTTCCTAGAAAGGGAAAACTCAAGTGCACATTCGCGGCGTATCATGCAGCTGCCGGCCGACCAAAAAGATTAGCGAAGATGTAGACAGGGAAAAATCCAGGTGCACATTCGCGGCGCGTCATACAGCTGCTGTCATACAGCAACGATTAAGAGAGAGAGAGAGAGAGAGAGAGAGAGCTTAGATAATAGTAACATGCTTGTAAAAAGGTATATAAATGGACAGAAAAGAACATTTGAGCCGAAAAAGAATATTAAAGTTGAGAAGTCGAGAGTATTGCCAAAGTAAAATGTAAACAAAGCTACCATTAAAGGCACATAATTGTAAATAAAAGAACTTTGAAGTGTATTTCTCTGGAAAAGAAAATCCACGATCTAGTGATACGAACAGTATCCTAGAAAAGCGAAGTTCGTAACAATAGATATAATGTGTACTCAAATGTGGTGTAGTCATATTGCTTTTTACGATCAGCATTTGCTGCTCTCGCCGAAAAGTCTCGTTCTTGTTTTTTGCGTGTTGCTGCTTTCAAACAACTCAGTTGGTTCGCGGAGTTTGCAGTTTTTCTCTTACTTACTCTTTTTTCTCTTACTTACTCTTAGTTGCGAAGTTTGCGTTTAATTTAGGAAATCATTTTTGAATACCTGACGCACTGTGCACTTGTGTTTATTCTGTTTTCACAAACTGTTTGTTGCTTTCTGATACGGAGTGTTTCTTTACATCATCTCCAGCCGAAACCGGCCCTGATTCTGAACGATTCATTACTTGTTGGCTTTGCGAACGTTTTAGTTAGGCGAAGTGTGCAGATATCAGTGGTCGTGCTGCAGATGATATCCCAGATCCTTCGAAAGGAGTATGCTAGTTGTATATATTGGTTTTTTCTTTCTCATTTTTTTGTACACGAATTATTATTTAATTTTTTCCTTTACCTCTTTACTTCTCCTCATATATTCTCTAGTAGTTTTTAGTAATAATTAGTATAAGATTTACTGCTAAGAATTAGTTGAATGCGGCTGTTAATTTATTTTAGCTGAGTTTCTTGTGTCAATAAGTAAATAATTAAAATCTCGCGGGCTTTGTTGATAAATAAAGTAGGAACGTTTGGTAACATTACCGAACATTACATGATGTATATGCATTGACTTCCTTCAGGCAAGAAGTTCACATCGGTGATACACCATCAAAGATTATCTTTCCTCCAACAATTGGGAATAGGCTGCAGCACTCATTTTTGGCCGTCATCAATGCATTGCCTTTGTTTAGAGCAAGTCAGAAGAGGCGCATCTTCAATCGGATAACCGGTTAAAACAATATAATTTTTTTTATCTCTATGAAATATACCTGTATATTTTTGTTTCATTAAAATCTGCAGTAAGTTAATCTGTATATATACACAAAGTACTATTAATGTTTATTTTTCCAGTCAAGTCTGTTTCAAAGATCAGAGGTAATCGATTGCATTCTTGAAGATTTTGCTTCACAATAGTATTCAAAGTTAGAACACACTCTAAACTTCTTCTTTTTCTTGGCTTTCTGTGATTGCCTTAAATCGTAATCGGTTAATGTCAATAGAAGCTGTTTATATAAGTTTTTTTGATTTTTTTGCGTATCTGTGTATATACGCTTGAGCTACATAATCTTTTTGAAATATCAAAAAAGACACTCTCTAATTATTTTCTTTTGTTTTTTTTTGTTTCCTTTGAGAATTCATTAAACTGTTCGACTAAGATCTAGTTAAAATTATGAAAAAAAAATATGAAAAAGGAAGAAAATTTTTAGAAATGTCAATAAAATAAAACGAATTTTCGTATTTAAATGTCAATCATTTTTGTTCAAAGAATGAAAATTTTTTTACATCGGAGATTTATTGATTGATTGCGTAAAGTTATAAGAGAAAAATAATTTGAAATTTTATATATCAAATATTTTCATAAATCGATTATGTGGTTCTGTTAGCCTGTATTTATAAAGGGAAAGGTCACTTCCCCGAACGAATAAAAAATCTTTGATTGTCTTGAAAATTTTAAGATCCCATCACCTTGCATGTATAAAGCAATCGTAATCTATAATCTTCCAGGCACCCAAAAGCTTGCGCTACATTTATTATCATAGGCTTTTGACAGAGCTCTTATTTAAAACTGAAATTGTTTTTGAAAGTTTCTTCAGTTGTTAGGCTATGATTAATGCACTTGTGAGTCGTTCATATCTCCTTTCAAATTTGATTGACAGAATTGAACAGAAATCTTCTTATCTTCTCTGTCAATGAATACGACAACAAGAAACGACGGGAGAAAAGAAAAATAATAGCAGATACGATAAATTTTATTCGTTATATATTATTGTGAAATTATAAAAAAATAAAAACAATTGAAAATAAATCCTACCATACGTTCTTCAATGTTTATTTGTCATTGCTGCAAATAGTAACGTCGATGCTGAATATAAAGATTGTCGTCGTTTAAAGATAATGGAAGATGTTTACTTCCTCTAAATAAGTCTGTTGTATAAACAGTGATGACAACCACTGTGAAAAGTACACTAATTCTGTTACTTCATTTGTAACATTACAGAACGCAGAGTCTAGCGACTTCTTGCCAACCAAATGTTACTTCGAACACGAGTTGAAGTAATTTTGATAATCTAGGATAACTTGAACGAAAATTCTGAAAAGTTTCATGGCCGCGCCATTTGAAGGATCGCGACCACTTCTACTTCAAATTCGTATAAACTTGTGCTTTGCTTTTTGTTTTTTAGATAAAACTTCAACTTATTTGAAACGCACTTGTTGCAAAGCTTAATATCTGAATGTCCCTTAGCATTATCGATTGTACTTTGTGGCTTATCGGATAGCTTATAGATGCCTTCGCGGCAGAAGCTTGGTGGCTTCGCTGTGATATAGTCATTGGACCGTTTTCGCACATACTCGGCGTTTGTGAGGCAGATCTGTTCAACTTGAAGAGAAAAATCTCGTTATCGCCCAGATCAACGATCTTCTTTGAGACTGAAGTATCCGGAATGAAATTTGCACACCAACTTTGACAGATGCGAACGTCCATAACTTCGCTTCCCAACGTGACAGATAAGTTGCGATGCATCGCGTCTTTTCGGGAACTTCCACCAAATGGAACGTCTTAAGTGCACTTTATTCGCTCCACACTTCCCAGCTAACTTATGCACGGTATTAAGATTAGTGTTAGTAGTTGTAGTAATATGATCAAATACGACGCATTCTACCTGCTTGCTTCGACCTAACAGGCAAAATTACCTCCGGGCAGCAAACTACGGCAGCCAAGCAATTAGATGCAATCCATTCATTATCCATTGCCTACACTACTTTATTGATATATGATATCATTTTTCGATCACAAACGTTCGATTTCCATTGTTTTTAACCCGTTATTATATTATAATTTTACTTTAGAATGAAGTCGTTAACTTTTAATACCCTCTTAGAGTAATCTATTTTTTTGCAGTTTCAATAAAAATTACTCAACTTAATGTTATTATTAGTGCTTTAGATTTCATTCATTTTCTTATGTTTTTTTCTGCTTTTAGTTTTTCTATAAAATCTCGAAAGTTTTCTTACTCTTGTTATTATTATTATTTTTTTCCCTTCAATTTCAAACTTCAATATAACTGTTTTAAGTATTCTTAGTTCTGTGTATTTGTGTACATATTTTTGTATATATATATACATATATATATATATATATATATATTTTTTGTTCATTTCAAAGAAAAGCAAGAATCACCCGAAACTAAAATATTTTGAAACCAACTCAAGCGGAAATTATTAGTTAGGCTTCAAAAGAAAATTTGAAAGGTACAGAGAAGGAAGTTGGAAGAAAGGCAGACAGACAGACAGATAGATGAATAGAAGGGGAAAGATAGAGAGAGAGATATGAAAAGAGAAAGACAGAGAGAGCGTATGTAAACAAATACTACTCTCAAAACAAATACGATAAATTAAAAAACTATTAACAAGAGGCAAGAAAATTACAGAAAATTTTTTCTAAGAAATATCTATTTTTTTTTTTAACGTGAAAGGACTAAAAATGGTGGCTGTTAAGCTTAGGAAATTTATTTTAAAAAAAAATTTGCACTAGAAACTTGAAATTTTGAACTTGAAATCCTATAAAAATAAATAGGTGCGTGTGTGTGTGTTGGATACTATATACAAATGTTACACATAGTAAATGTGGTTTTATGAATTACGGATAAGTTTACTTTAGAAATTAAATATTAGCCTAACCTGCAATTAATCCCAAATGGTTTTCAATGAGAATAGAATTGACCGACATATGGGGGAAACTTTACTTCCTTCATTAGAAAAACACTGCTACGGAAGTATAACTGTGGTGATGAACAATGGACACGTCAAGGTATCCAAAGCCGACTTAAATATCATGTACTGTTCACGATCTATAAACATCGACAATAACACTGAATAGCCATGTCAGCCCTATTTAGGTGGATCAGTGGGATGTATTGTATTATGGCTTATTCTAACCAAATGGAATCATCACTAAGAAACGCTACCAAAAAATGAGTGCGGTATGTCAAAAGTCATTTTGGCGTGAATTTTCAGTTTGAAAAAATTCGGCCCCATACAGCAAAACCCGCTTAGGAAATTTTTGAATTTCTAACTTGGAATGTCTTACCCTCCCCGTTGTTAGTACCAAACATTAGTCTTTTCGATTAAAACGGGTCTCAATAGACAACTTGTTGTTTGTTGAACGTTGCTTCATTCTTACATCGGTACTCAAAAATGGGTTACTGTGGGAAAAGCCACAGGAGACTAGTGGATCGTTTCGGATCTGGTTTATATTCTGCGAAGAAGGCTTGTTGGACAAAGTACATATTTTTTTACATAGTACTCCTCTTCGATTTTACCAAAAAATTGGCGGACACTTATTCACACACATAACATATTTATGTGTATATAAATATATACAGTAAAAAATATATATATATATATATATATATATATATACATATACATTCCTCCTCCTATATGCCTCAGAGTTCACAGAGCTGAAATGAAGAAAAACAAGTTAGTGCTTTGGTAAACTCAACACATGGTTATTTGAAATTCATTAGGTGTTCGATCTGAAATTTAAATATAGTTAAGTTTTTTGTTTGTAAGCAAATTTGTTCTTCTTCATTACGATGATTATAAGAGTTTTACCAGTTCGAGCATTATTTTTACGTAAAGCAAAGTTGTTTATCTGAGTTAAGTTTCAGTTAGGTTAAGAAAGCCATCAACAAGATGCATATGCTGCCTCCGTTAGTTTCAGAAGAAAAATGCAGTGACATGAATTTTATCAGTTGATCCATTTTCAAGGAAGTAAACTGAATGTAATTATTGTACTTCTAAGCCCCCAAAGGAGGCACAATCATGAGAAAAGAACGATGAACTATCGGCTTTTTGAAATGGAAAAGAGATTTTTTTAGAATTAGTTCTGGTTTTTCAAATTGCTTTAGTCTTAGCAAAACAAAAGTAATCTCGTATCAAGACAAGACGCAGTTTTTCCCTAACGGAATTTTGAAAGTTACAATAAACTATGGTGATGTTGTAGTTGACACGTGGAACATATATACTTAGAACAATTTCTCTTTGGTTTCTGCATTGCTAAGCAGCTTAAATAACTTGAAGACTTTTCGTACATTTTCTATATTTTCCAATTTTTTATGGAAAATTATGTTAATCGATAAATTGACGGACCCATAGCTGATACAATCTCGCTGTTTTACGAGTATTGTTCGTTTTTTCATAACACAATTTTAACTTGGTAGTGAATTAGAAAGATTTTCTTGAAAATAATCATTTGTTAGTTAATGACTGCGTCCTCGTTTATCTTTAAGTAAGAAAACAGAAAATAGAGCTAAAAATCAATTAAGAAACACATCACATTCAAAATATAAGTAAATGCTTCTAAACTGAAGCAAACAGTGTAGTTTTGTTTATTCTGTTTTGAAATTCCTCACTATATTAGCAAAATTTGTATGTGTGTATGTGGTTGTATACCATATATACATATAAATATTATATAATAGAATTTATATAATATATATATATATAATATATATATAATATATATATATATAATATAATATATATATATGTATATATTATATTATATACATATATATATTATATAAATATGAATATACGCGCGCGTGCGTGTGTATATATAAATTCACATATAAATAAATTAATATGTAAATGCATACATACGTGCAAAAAATTTATTACTTTTCCTTTTCCAAATCCAAAAAAAGGCATTAACAGAAACTCATCTAAAAGTTAACTTTTTGTTATTGTTAGAATGAATCCATACACATACATACCTATATTCCCCTTCTTTCTTCCTATATAGAGAATAGTACATGTATTTAAGTAAGCAAGTGTATAACATGGGTGTGTATACGTAAGTGCATGCATATGCATGCATTTACTATAAAATAGCATAAAATGATCCTTTTTTTTTTTCTTTTTGAAAGAAAAACAGAGAACATCATCAATTCATTTATGATGGCGCCAGTGCCTTTTTTTGAAAATCTGTTTGTGTCTGTTTTATATAGTTTCTAAAGCTGCTAGAACGGAGATAAAACTATTGATTTCTTCCCTTTATTTTTTCGAAATGGTAAATAAAATTTTATTTTTTAATACCGAACATCACTGCCGGCAAAACGTCGATTAACTTTAAGCGCTAATTGCACATCCGTTCATTTATTTATACAAGTAATTGCTCTAACAGTCACGATAACGTGTAGTTATCGTTATACGCCATATTATTCTATGGTGCTAACTGATTTTCGACATTATTTATATCATATATTATAGTCCTTATGATATTCCCCTTATAAAAAGGTAAAGTTCCGTTAAATCAAATCTACCTTTTTTGTGGACAATGTCTACCTAAAAAGCTATACTCGATTTTGAAAAAACCTTGGATACCCACCACACCACACACAGTTACTTGTTGCATATTACAGCAAATCGCAACAATTTTGCCTTGGAATTTCTATTGATGTCTGCTTCTTTTCAACTCAATAGTTTTTTTTCTTTTGAAGCACACTTGGGTCATGTATACAGGCGGGTTAACATCGTTGCCCATATTAATAGGTAGATCGAAATCTTGCGTGTTTTCATACTCTTGGATATAAGTCGGTAATTATCTCGGCATACTTCTACTCTGCGTGTTAGCATGTTAATTAATGTTGCATGCTTGTATCCAAATAGCTCCGCGCGAAGTAAATCAGATATATCTAATCACTTCAATTTGCTTTGATTATCTGACCGACGCGCATGGGAGTGTGCTAGCTATTGACTCTATTCACGATTATGCCAATGATATGCATGAGTCACTTGTTAATTGCAAAATGGGCGACAGTGACCTTCACGGGCTTTACCACAAAAGAAAACAAAAGTGTCGGAAACAGTCTGCGAAAAGCGCTTTACAGATTTACTTATGGAATGTCGTCTATCAGATTACAATATAGTGTACTATAAAATTAACAAGTAAGATGTTCAGCTGCGGTCGAAACTCGCATATCCAAAACGTATTGTTAAGAGCAATTAATCCAGCACATCATAACATCGACCATAGTTAATTAAGAATTAACACATTTATCTTGTCGCCTTTGTACCCACCGACTCATTTTATTTGATACCCATATCGCTGGCATTATTAAGAAAAAATTAATCCTCCAGGGCGTGGGTTATTTTAGAATTAGCTCATTTGTAAGCATGTAAAATGTTTTCATTTGAGGAATGAAATAATTTCAATACTTTCGTGTTTGCCTTATTAAGAAACATTAAAACTCAAGAAAATAAAAAAAAGAAAATTTAGTCATTTATAACTTTGTGTGGGCATGGCCGATTTTTTCCATTTTTGCACATAAATAGTAGAGTTTTTCATAAAGTAAATACGGAATATGTTTGCCTACTTTTGTGTATAGTTTGTGAGTAATGAGCGAAAACCCATAAACTTTTGTTTAGAAAAACGGAGTCGCGGTCAGTTTATGTGCCACTGCGGGCTTATGCTCCAGCCAACTTGCGTGCAAAAACTTCTAATGTTTCTATCAAATTTGAAGTCGACATCTTCAGTCTTACGACTGGGAAAATGTCAACAACATACACCACACAGACGGACAAATATGGCTTAATTAACTCAGAATTTCATGCTACTCAAGAATATATATATACATTATAGGATCTCTGAAACTTCCTTGTGCGTGTTGGAAACATTACGACATGAGTTATAATCCATGAGTGTAATGCCCGTCGTTCAATGCTGGGTATAAAATTATGGAAACAACTAAAGAATATATATTAGAAAACGAAAATACATTGTGACTATGTAGAGGTTAGAAAACATTTTTCTCGATAATCTGACAACACGGAACTCCTCTGAGCTCTGAAATGTTTTGGTTTTTTATATGAAGACTACGCTAAAAAATTTGTTTTGAGCCTACCGCTGGTAAAATAAAATTCCTAAAGAACTAATATTATATAAGCAAAAATTATAAAAAAAGACACTCAGAGTTTTGAAGACCCGCTTAAATATCCAAACATTCCTTATAAAAAGAGTCATAAGAACCACAAGTGGAGAATAAAGAGGCGGGTTCTATATTCAATGTTTGGATCACTCAAAAAGTAATGACCTAATGATTCGCAAGGATGAAAAATAAACTCAAACCAAACAAAGCCAAATTGTTTTAATAACTACTTCATAATATCTGTAAAAAATCTTAAACGATAAACAGAAATTCAGGAACTACTCTGCCTTTTCAATCTCGGCAGCATTGGTAAAGACGATACGCTTGAAACCCTATTCCTGATATGAAGGTGAATGAGGACCCATAATATGTCATAATATGTCATCAAAATTTGTAAAGCAATGTCCAGCGGAAATTGCATCACTAATAATGCGTATTATCATTAAGACGATAATGACTGCAGATAAAATAGTTTCTATAGTGAAGGAAATTAGTGCTTGCACTGTAGAAAAATATTGTCCGATCACTGTTCTTTCAACAAAAATATATGAAGTTATCTATGTATTTTGTCAATAAACTTACAAAGTATTTATTGCTTATATATTTTGTGAATAAATTTACAAAGTATGGATTTCAAAGGCTGCCGAATTACTTGGATCATAAGCTCCCCTGTATATATTCAATAAATTATTTTCGATTTCAAACAAGCAAATTTAGATCGATTCAAAAAGTGATTCTAAACTGATCGTATATTAAACGATGGGCCTATCTCAAGTTTGTTTGAGTCTTGTGTATATCCAACCAAATTTGGCATACCCTTATAGTAGTCTTGGTGTAGCGTATATAAAATGATGGTATTTGGGATTTACATCAAGTAAATGAGGTTTTAAATTATTTGGTAATATACATGAAAAAATGGACAGACTAGACTTAATTGGAAAAAAGCTGCTCGTCCTTGTGTCCGGCCTAGTAATATAACTTTGATCCCACCATTAAGTTCAATATCTTCCTTCATAGTTTTTATTCAACGTTGCCACGGTTATCTGGCATTCTTTCTCTTCAGAAAGTAGAAAAACAAAAAACTCATTTCGTTCTGTTCGGAAAAGTTTGCTTCGCTTAGCAAGGCTTAGCAAGGCTTTTTTATAATAAAGATCGTCCTCATACCGTATTGGAATAAAAAACACAGACAACTGGTATCCATAGTTCCGGGAGTAGTTATATCTTTAATTGTAAATTATATCTTTAATATAAATCGAAAGTAGAAAATAATAAAATTGAAAATCATGCCACAAGTATGTATTGCAGAAAGTGTAATTACTGAATAGCATACTGCTGTGTGGATGTGTGTTCGTATTGGTATGGGTTTTTCTTGCCAGTATAGGAGAGCTGTAGCGAAAACACTAAAACGAAAAAAAAAGAAAAACTATTTACAAGAACTGCAACTATGCTTACATACCTGCATATCTAGATACAAGGCAATGATAAATAAACGCCCAGAAACATTTTTGATGTAGGTGAACATACCTGCTTTGTCTCCCTTTCCATCCACTTGCCTGCATAACTTACTCACATGATAAACGAATGGAGAAGATAGACGAATAACTTACCAAATATGGCCAGATGCTCTTCGTAACTTAGCCGAAACCTGCATGGTTGGAGTACACCACAGGAAGCAACAACAACAAGTTAACCCGTTAAATACAGTTTTCAATTAGAAATATTTCACCGTTAAACTCAACCGAAATGTATGGCAAGAAGCATCAAATAGCCGTTTGCTAAACTATTTGCGAGCAAGTCCTGCCTATTAACCATAAAGAAGTCAATATGTAAACACCTTAACTATTGGCAAGACCACCAGTGCATCAGCAATCTCGGAAGAAGAAGCATTCAGCGTGTGATGAATGGGTTCTACTTGGTTCTTTTTTAATGTTTTCAAATCTATTAATAGTTTTTTTTAAATAGTCTTTTATTTTTCTTCCTTATGCTTACTCTTGCAAATTCTTTTTCACACGTTTACCCACAAATGTTGCCCACACACCCCAATCGCCAGTTGGCGTTTCCATTAGCTATTTACATGTGAGCATGCATTGAGCAAAAGATATCTGATATGTATGATTGTATGATTGTATGATTGTATTGGTTATGTGTGCGATATGTAAAGTTTCTAATTATATTATTGCATACCAATAAGTACTTTGGTTTTCTACTTGTGTGTGTTTGGTTTGGTTTCGGTTGCTTTCGTTTTTCTGTCTTTTTGCTTTTATTTCATTTCTATTTATTTATGCATTTTAGTTTTATATATATACACGTACATATATATTTTGGGCAAAATTATTCAGGACGTTTGTTACTTCAGTGTTAAAAGAATATCATTTAGAACGGATCAGAGAACAGTTAGTCAAAGATGTGTACTCACTTAAGTATGTGCACATGTGAATGTTTGTACAGATGGATTTGTCTGTCTGCCATTTAGATAAACTAACAAAGGTACAATGGAAAGAAAAAAACAAAATAAAAAGAAAGGGGGGAAATATTAGTAAAGAAAAAAACGACAAAAGCCCTCTTAAATTCGTTTTTTAAAGGAAACCATGTTGGATTTTATTAATGCTTGAGTGCATTCATGCATACTCATGCCAGTATACTGTGTAATGGTATTGTGCATAGATGGCTAGATAGGTGTACAGGGTGTTTTCCATTTTTTTCTTTTCGTTTTTTTTTATGCTTTTAGTTCAAGTTTTTTTTTCTTTTTTTTTATTCTTCTTTTTATATATGTATTTAGTTTCGGTTAAGTGCTAAAAAGATATGCTGGTGCTTTTAATTAAGACAATACAATTTAATCAGAGTCTCGTTCAGCTATGCAAGCATGAAGTGTTGTGGTGTTAGTTTTAAAGGAATTTTTGATTGCGATATTGGAGCGAATGGGTTTTCCAGTTTGGATTAATTGGGTTAAGACTTCACAAATACTTTAACACGTTTAACGTTTGAAAATTCCTGAATATCGTGCTTAAGAAAGTTTAATTGAATTATATTTTCAATAACTTGAAACCACTTCTCTTAAATGCATATATTACCGCACTCTCGACATCTACTACTAAATCAAAAATTTCATAAATACCTCAAGGACTATTAAACCACTGCATTTTGAATTTTTATTGCATAATCCCAGCAAATATATAAAATATGTGATGACTAAAATAATTTAAATTGAAATTTCGTTACTTAACAAATAGAATAATCATCAAGGCATATGCAATGGAATGGGCATGAGACAATTGCTAAAGGGTCATCAAATTAGTGTTTTTTGTTTTTTTTTTTAATTGTAATACAAATTCTTTCCACAAAAACCCAATTATCATATTTTTTGGTCGTCTCAATTTTCAGCCCGCAAATGACACCTAAAAGTTTCTTCTGTAAACGTAAAAGTCCTTTAGGAACATCATCTAACCAAATATCAGCTTCATCCCCCATGCACGAAACGTTGCCGTGAATTCATTATCTTCGAAATAAGTTTTAATAATTTCTGTATCCCGTCTGTACAATTATGCATGTATTGTATTTCACAAATAACGTCAAGATCTAAACGATATATTTAAAAAAAATTGGATCTAAATCACAATAAGAAGACCCACTCCGACTTTGCAGTCCACTTTTGGAACCGCAAAATGAATGACCCTACAAATAAAGATCGAAATGTCACGTTTGGAGACTTTAACAAGCGTCTGGGCGGAAAAGCGCTTGAATGCTAATGCACTGCCCTTATGTAAATAAATACTTTAACCGCAAAGTGTTAATTACAAAACGTTAATAATTAACAGAAGGCGTATAAATAGTGTTGAAAGAATGCACAACAGGAAATTGACATAAAGTGATGAGGTTTATGGTACTTGACTGTAAATAGATACTCCGTTTAATGTAAGCAGAGAAAAACGGTGAAAATAAAACAAAAAATTCCAACGTTATACGCAAGAAAGGCCGGCTATCACTTCAACTGCTAAAATCGTGGAAGATAAAAATGTCATAAAAATCAGAAACTCCAGCCTCTTGAAATTCTTTCTCGAAGAACTTATCATTTTTTTTTTGTCATGAAACTTGCAATTTTTTTCTTACTTTTTTTACTTTTATTCCAATCATTTTCAAAAAGAGACGTTACATTTGCCTAGAGTTCTCTTCTTCTCTATCTTCTGACATAGTTGCTTTTTATACAAACTGATAGCTGCTTGCTTGTGTTTTGGTCAGCGATATCTATTGGTGAAGATGATAAAGTAACGCGAAGTATTAATCTACACAACCGTACAATTCAATGGGTTTGACTTTTTCTTATATAAAATAACAGTTTTAATTCAGTATTATTGAGTTATTCAGTGTGTACTGACGCTAATCTCAAAATCGCATTATCGACATTCATTAACTCTGTTGCTTGATATGAAGAAATGTGCTGCCGGAGCCCATCAAACATAGTGATACTGGTCCATCCCAATTGTCGGGTTTAGTTTCAACGATTGGTGACTTTGATATCAATGAGAAAGAGCGATCTGGAGAACCAATACCAATTTCTCTCACTGAATGCCTTTTTCAAATGCAAAAATCGTCAAAATACATGCAAGCACAGAATGCATTCACTTAATTGCCATTATATTTGATTAAACTAATATAGTTAAAGAAGTCGTCGCGTACAAAATCGTCACAAGACAAATCAACAATTGTAGATTATTTTTAAGGAAAATTCCTCCAGTTTTTTCACAAAAGTGTGTTTTTACACTTTGTTCGCTTTTGACTTTCAAATTCTCAAAGATGGTAAAATTGGTTCTCTACGGTAGTGGAAGTAGCTTTCACTTGTGTTGTTAGATCGCCAAACGGGTTAACAGAAGCACTTTCTTCATCCCTCAATTACTTCTTTAAATGGAACATAAAAACATAAAAGTAAAATTAACTGTACATCAATTCTCGTTTAATAAATCTCCTAAGATAGTTCCTTGTTTTATCCCTTCGTAAGACAAAGTCAACAAACACTATTTTCGAAATTTATCTCAGGAAATATCAAGCGATATTTCTTTATATTAAAATTACATTTCAACAACATATAGTAAATGCTTGCACTAAAGTTTTTCCATATGGAGGCAAATCACATTTTTCCAATTTTAAATCGTAAGCATAAATTAAATATAAAAAAAACACAAAATGCTGTTCAATCAAAAGTGCATCGGAGTCATTTTAATTATTCTTGTCTCAACTGAAGGAACTTACCACAACTCCACAATTCACATGAAACGCTTTCATGTCGTTCGAACTAAGAACCGCACAATTATTCGCAGCTTTTTCAAAAGATTTCACAGAGCAGTAGAACTTCTCAGACTTCCTAAATTACTTCCTGTGAAGCATTGCGTGGACACTTGGTCGAACACTTCAGAACAAGAATGTTGATTATTAATCTTCATTTATCTTTGACGCTTGATGTCATCCTGTCAGTTTTACGATAAGGTATTCTTTTTTATATGAAGTTGAGGTAGCACCTTACATTTGGTGAACGGCTCATATTAATTAAAATTACAAAACTTCCTCAAAATAACTCAGGCATAAAATGCATGAATGCACATAAGACAGAAAGCGCTTATGTATGGATGGAGAGAATAAAAATTGCTTCCGTCCCAAATCGTTCCCCAAAAACTCAATATAGCACACCCTTTCCAAAAAAAAAAATAAATAAATAAATAAATAAAAAACAAAATAATAATAATAAAAAGATCTGCATACCACCCTGTCTACCTACACGTGTACGAGAAATCCCCTTAAATAAAAAAATAAAACAAGCAAGTGGCTTAGTGTACAAAAAGAAAAAAAGTGCCAGGCAGTTGATATGTATCAACATTTGCAATACTTACACCTTATAATTGAACGCTTAGTTTAAAAATAGTGGAAAATTATTTTGCTAACACAAGGAAATAAAAAATCAAAACGAATTGCGTAATAATTAGATTGAGTGCAAGAAGGACCGGGGGGGGCTTTTCCTATAATTGAGGAGCGGTTTCCCTCATATGATTTTCAAACCGCCCATATGTCAATTCTATCCCCTTATATATTTTTTTTTTCTTTGTGTATATATACATATATAAGAATAACTTTTTTATTAGTAGCATTAGTTAATAAAGTATTTTAGTAAAATGACTACAAACAAAGGGGTTATGTAAACAGCAAACATCGAAAGATTTCTAGTTAAACAAAGTCATTCTACTGTATAAGGAATTTAGATGACTTTGAAGGAATTGTTTCGTTAAAAAATTTTGGAAAACGTTAGCGCAGCTCGTACGCAGGAAAACTTAGCGGATGCGACTTAAAACACATCATTGAAGAAGAAGAAGAAGAAGAGAAGACGCAAAGATCCATAAATTGTTTGTTTGAATCATCATCGAATAAATTAACTACCAAAATTTCTGAATTAATCGTAAGACAGAGAGAGAAAGAGAAGGAAAGAGATAAAAAAAGATAGAGAAAGAGATGGAGAGAGAGAGCCGAATGTGTTGCCTCAGATATCTGAATATTTCTCATCGAAAAATTGAAAATTGGAAGAATTTCAATGTTAGGAGGCAAACCTGTAGGAGAAGCTGTCGATAAGCTCTTAAAAGATGTTATTGCTCACCCTGCGAATGGAATCAACTTTTGCTTTTAATAGAGCTGCTTAATATTTGCTAGAAATATTTGCATTTTATTGTGATCGAGAACTGATGTGATCATCCAGTGTTTTCAACCATATTAGTAATGACAATAATGTTTGCGGCTCACTATAATCTATCGATGATATAAGGGGACCATTCACTCACTTGTGCACAATAAAAGAAGCAAGATTTTATTTAAATAAATTCTAAACATTGCTAAGAAAATGCTAAGCTTTGATATAAGACGACACGAAGTCAGAAAAGCTCACGCTCTGGCCGCTCGTAAATTTATTTGATATGACTTTATTTAATTTTTATAGTTTTTCTATTTATTCTTTTATTTATTTACTTATTTTTTTAGAACCGCAAATGTTAGTAAAGTAATATGCTCTTTATGTACTTCTCCTCAATGGTTGTAAACAATAAACGATAGCTTGAAATAAAATTATTTATAGAATAGTTTAGTTACTATACGTACACGTAAGTCATCATATCTGTATTTCTGCGTATATGTATTTAAATATATGAAAATTAAAGCTTTTGAAAACTCTGTTAACCTAAAAATAAATTCACAGGCACACTTTCACGCACGTATTCACTTTATGCTCAAACTTAATCAAATAAAACTAAATAGAGTGCTTAAGTTAATGCATCGAATATATATGTATATGTGTGTGCATATGCATAAAATATACACACATTTGCATACGAATATCAAATTAGATTTGAAATGCATTTTATACTCATGTGTGGCCTCTATGTCTACATCAGCCATGTCCTTGAGCATTGTTTGCAAACGAGCAAAGTGTAGAGATTTGTTTGGTTTTTAGTTCTTTTTTTGCATTCTTTTACAATATCAATACATGTATTAAGGCTGTATAGTTTATGTATGCGTATATATGTGTGTGCATGTATATATGTTTTGATGTGAAAAGCATTTCATGTTTTGCCAACTAAAAATGAAATTTATATTAAACGTAAGAACGCTATTTACAAAGTACAAATATAAATACAAATGCATATACAAATACAGTTACTGGGATTTACGCAGGCACAGACACACGCGCCTAGTCATATATACACATATTTTAAAACTTAAACGATTGTAAAACAAACACACTATACTATATGCAAAGGCCTACAGAACTAACTGTTTGCTATATTAAGGCAAAACAATTGAACTATAATACATGGCTGTATATATATATATATATATATTTATATATATTTGCGTTTGCTTGTACTTATGTGTTTCTATGTTTCTGTATGTACTGAACATTAAAGTTTTTTCACATAATAATTTCATAACAAATATAAAACAGAATATAAAATGAGAATTCATTAATGGCGTATATGCGTGCAATCGTTTCCAGTGTGTAGACGTTAACAAGTTCACTCTTGTGTAGTTAGTTAGTTTACATAAATGACTTTGAGATTATTGTTTAATTATGGACACGAGATGTGCAAATGCATATGCATATGCGTACACTTATCTAGTAATTGCATAAACTACAAATATATATATGCTTATGCTGACATATATTTGTATGAGCAAATGTTATTAAGGCGGTTCAGGCTTGCAGTAATTGAAGGACATCGGATTAATTAACAGTTGATTCAACAGAAAATTGTACGAATTGTCTACGATTTTCGATTTTGAATGCACATATATTTACAACAAACGAATTGAATCAAGCTCAGGCAGTTTTTAAATGCATGTAAGCTTTGCTTTGATAATCATTCTACTTTTGTGAACTGGCTCGCTTAAACTCAACGTAAATGCAGACGATAAGGGAATAATGCCGAAGAGAAATATACCGAACACATTGCAGAGCATACAAATAGCTGGGGATAATTAAATAAGCGCCAAGGTAACAATTTTGATGCGCAATGAATCCATAAAAGTAGCATAAATCGCAAAAGTTATTAGTGTTTCCTTGAGATGATCAGAATCATTTTATCCTCAGCAACGGATGTCGTCTTTAGAAATGGATCGCGGGCTGTTAACAGTAATGTTTTAACGTTATCGAAAATTGCATTAATTAATTGCATTTGTGTTTATTATACCATACATGACTTGTGGTGCGGATGTATGCAAGATTCAGAAGGGCTTGAGATAAATCTATCTTTTTTAATATACCAATCAATTTAGAATTACCTTCTGAATCGATCTAAGCTAGTCTGCCTGCTTATCCGTCTATCCGTCTCATATTCTGGTAACCTACAGGTCGCAATTACTGAGATATTTTGATGAACTTTTTGTCGGATCGAAGCACTTGTTCGGCCGCTTCCCAACTGACGCCTTACTGAAAAATTGTAATATGTGTAAGTGTAGGATGGCGTAGGGTGTTTAAAACAAATTTAATGGAATTGACACACGATCGTAAATTTTAGAATTTCATTTCAATTTTTGCTCACTAATCGTATTGAAAATAAAAAAAATATATGCAAGAAAAAAAATTGACAAAATAAGTCAGTACCGATTTTATTACGTCATAGCCAACTAGATCATATATTTATGTCTTTTTGTGAACGTATGTGGAGACGCAAAACGACATTTGGTTTGATGTCAATTAAGTGCATTTATTTATTCATATACATGATTGGAAACACGGTATTAATTCAAGTGATTCAGCTGATTTAAGTACCAAGAATAACTCCGAAAGCGTAGAGTTCGATCTGTAAATTGATTAAAGCATTTATTTCTTTTAAATAACGCGGAAGGAGCATTAAAGCAAAGAGATCAAAATTGGAATTGGGCTTAACACCTCAATATCGTTTAGCAGATCAATGAACTGTAATGCGACGCCAAAGTATTAGAGAGAGAATTCGGTGGAAGCTCGGGTTGCGCACATTGTTCTGGTTTCTTACACTGTGAGTTCCCTGAAGACATAACTGAACTTATGCTACTCAATTATAAAAGAAGAGACTGTTTTGAACGACAGTTAGGAAAATTGAAATTTTTTTTTGATTTAATAAAACTGGCTCATCAAGAACACCACTTGGTAACTTTATCAAAAGGAAAAAAGAGGAAATAAGTTAAGCTAGCATTTTTTTAAGAAGAATGAAACTATATATGACATTGTAACGTAAACCATCTTTTATGAGTCTACGTCTTCATCAACTCGCTGTGAATGCCAATTGCTATTAATCTTTTCACCAGGAGCCAGCTGCATGACGCAGCCACCACGCCAAAAATGTTTCTCCTCTGTGATTGATCTTCTTCTTTCTTTCGAATTTTGTTTCATCAAATATGCCACTTTCGTAATAATATATATAATATATAATATATATAATATATAATATACTTAATATATAATATATATAATATATAATCTCCATACTCATGAAAATCATGGTCGATTTTCGTCAGCGGCTTAATTGGTGGTCGGTAATATGGCTTGCGCAAGAAAAAAATCAATCCACTTGTGACTTAATGGCTTACCATGCAGAGAAGTTTTTCTCTAAAATGATTGCATGTGATGGCGACAAAAATTTTGCTTGATTCATATCGAAATTTTTAAATCACGGTTCGATCTGAATTGTAATCGATGGATTTTTCTTCAATGAATTTTCCTACGATTCCGCAGTCTTTAAAAACACTGCTTTATCTTCTTCCATTTATTCTTTTCAAGATGGTATCTTATGTCACTCGTTTCGTGTCCATAAGAAATTCTAGGTTTTGAGTGATGTAGATAACCGAGATCTCATCAAAATATCACGCACGGAGTCAGGTAGATACGTTAAACTTTAATGTTAACGAAACGCAGTAATGTCGTTTATCGCACTCGAGAAATAAGAAGCAGTTCCTTCCCTGATGTCAATATAGACAAGTCGGCAGCTCTCAGTGTTCGACGCAAGAGAACGCAAAATGACGTTGCGTGGATGCAACACATGTTAGGATTGCAGGATGGGGCGATTAGGATCCTAGGTTGGGGCGTTGGCATAACATGAGCTGCGTTGTGCTTATGTATATGTACCTCGAGAGCCAGAGTGCTAAAGCGGTATTCAACCTTTTCTTAGAGTTCTCATTCGTTCGTTTTGAAGATGCTTACGCGCCACACAACACGTTCACAGTCGCAGGATGTATCTGACACCTTAATGATATCAGATATCAGAAAATGGCATATTTGCTAGTTCGCATGAGCATTCGTTCGCGAGAAAACTCTGTTCGAAGTGGATATCGTGTTTATTCATTTTTGACCAAAAACAAAAACGAGTTAATAATTCAGAGCGCTGGTTAGAGCTGTTTTGCCGAAGTAAACAGGATTTTTCAGGCTCATCACTACAATCTAGAGTCAAAGTACTGGTCAGCCGAGTGAACAACAACTGACGAAGGCCGTCCACATCGACTAAAAACTCAAAAGTCGGCTGGGAAGGTTTTTACGTTCGCGTTTTAGGGTTCGCATGATCTAATATATATGGAATATATTGAAAGTGGACAAAGGGTTAATAGTAAATATTACATAGCATTATTAGTGCGTTTGAATGACGAAATTGCAAAAAAACGCCCATAAATGAAGAAAAACGAAGTACTCCATCGCTGAAACAACGCACTATGTTGCAAGTTGATCATACCAATGGAAAAATTGCACGAATTGCTTCCGTATCCACCGTATTGCCTGCAAATCCTAGAAAAATGCTCGCTAGAAAGCGATACGGCTCCAATGACCACGTGATCGCCGAAACTGAATCGCATTTTGAAGGAAACAAGCATTGTAGAATCATCAAGGAGAAGCGTTGAAATGAATGTATAAATCTTAAAGTAGTAGGTAAGAATCGCGAATGATGGTCGTAGCTACAGTCAGTGCTCAACCGGTAAAGCCAGCACACTTATCGATTGGGCTCATGTCCAGTAAGCTGCGGCTACCAACTCCTAATTTCTCAATTTCTTTGTGGCAGTTACCGCGTTACGCGAGTGGGAGACGTCCCCTAAGTAATTGGTCATATCAAAAAAAAAAAAAAATATTAATGAAAAAGTCCAATAGTTATCGTTTTTCTAGTAATCGTACGAGCTCATTAAGTGATATGTGTTATTAAGAAAAAAATTGTTTTGGAAAAACATAAAAAAAAAACGTCGCAGTCCTTCTCTGGGGACATTTACACTTCAAGGGCCTGGGCGGCAGGCAGAGGATCTGATTCGAATTTGAATTTAAAAACAGAGTCTGTAGAATTTAATCTACATACCTATGTCTAGCGAATGACGTGAAGAAGTCCTTGAATGAAAAAGTCCGATTTACAAAAGAAAAAGAGATACTCTTTCGTTAGTAAATAAGGCTTGAGAGTTCTCCACCTTAAATATGCCAAACAGTTATCCTGATATGCTTTTATTGGAAAACGCTTTCGAATGGACATAAATAACTTTTAAAGGCATCAGTTAGAGCGTTAGCAAGGTTAGCTATCATCAGAGAGGCTATAGCTTTTCAGTAAGGATTCACTTAACGCAAGCTGCTCTTTCCGTGCGCCTGAGGAAGTGAAAAGTTCCAAGAAAATATTTCCCGTAATAAATTTTTTCCCAACATTCTAAAGGATCGAAAGTATCTACTAAAACTATTAGGAAAATTTTCTTTGTTTTTAAATGTACAGTAGTTTTAAGCACAACTCGCATTTTCCTGTTTTTAGTAAATTTCAACCTTGAGTTGAGTCACCCTGGACATCATTTACGACTAGTGTTTTGGATCGTAGGATATGATAAAGAAATAATAAAACTTAGATAGTTTCAAAAAGATGACACACGGAATGAGTTCAGAATCTGAAATAGGTCGGTTAGTCACAGGATAGGTCGGATAGACAGGAATTTGAAATCTCCCAGCTTCATTAAGGGTTCAACCATTTCATGGAACAGAGAAACATGTTTATTATTGATACTAAGAGCGGTTTTAGAGGCTATATACCGACCAATACGCAGTTCAAGTTTAACATCCAAAGAAACAAAGAGTTAGTAATGGATGCTTAGTAATGACAGAGGTAGAGCTCTTTCGAACGTCGAGTTTCAGGGTTCAGCCACCTTTCGGAAAAAGCTAAAACTCAATCGGAATTGAATTGTTTATTAGCATAATTTAATTATAATTAAAAAAGATCACAAAATAACTTGCCATTGACTTAGGGAGAATGTCGATTTCGTTAAATCAGTGCACATGTTCACTAGGTTCGTAACAGAAAAGTCCAGTTTGAAGAATATATAGTAATATATTTTAAACAAATTTTCACGAGTATATTCGATACCGAAGAGTGTTGCGTAATGGATGAAGTCAGCACATTACCCACTTCGTCCAGTGAACAATGGAAATATTTTTGCAACCTTTGATTTCTATTTTTTGTTGAAGTGGGAATCCTCTAAATCTTGTAGACATGTTCGATAGATACGATTACCGTGACCGTGAGCAAATTTACGCGAAATATTCGAATAATTGAAAATGTTGTGTGTGTTCTGATAAATTAAACAGCAAGCGTGAAAGCATGGACAAAGGTAGCATGAAAATGCAACGTGCCTTGAGTTTATAATGAAAACAACAAAAATTAAAAAATTTATTTGAAAATTATTTTCAAAGGAAAAGTTAACGAGAACGTTGTTATTTCAAAAATTATTCACGTTAGCAATTTTACTTGCTATCAAAAGTTGAAGGGAAGGACGTTTTTAGATTTTTCTTTCAATTGTCTATTAAGCGATCAAAAATATAAGCGACAACAATAAACAAAATAATGACGAATTTATATAATGCATATACAATGTATGTACATATAAGTAGCGTAGTACAGCTCATTCATAAAAGCCATTGAACTCGTATTCAGGGCTATGTATAGAATTTCTTTCATTTCATTTCGTTCCATACCCTCTTGGTGTCTTTCAAGTCGTTTAAGACCGAAACGCGTTAATAAACTACACATTTGAACAAAGACGGAAGACGCAAGGTAAGGTCTGGTGACGCACTTGAAAAATCTATGATTACATGTGTATTTTATACATTGAGGATTGTGCAAGAGCGTATGTATATGTGTATGTATATTCACATATGTGCATACACAAATGCATATACCGGCATATAAATGTCTACCATAAATACTACTTAGAGCTATTGCTAAGTCGCTTTATGAGCTTTCAATAACGTAAAGCACCATAACCACATGCATATCCACGTGTACACATAAATATGTGTTTAGATATTTGTAGTTTTTGTCGTTCTAGCTGTCTCAGTTAAACTGTTATTGTGTATGTGCAGAGTATATAAACAAACCAATATATTAAAATGTGTATTTCCCTATCTTCTCTGCATCGCACCGAATCTACGTATGCTTGTTAATGGTGGAGTATGAATGCGAGAATATCGTATTATTTTTTACAAGCATCTACGGGGGGCAGTGACATATTGAATTTTTCGTTTCGTTTGCAATATCGTATCGAAGTTCCATCTGCATTTTTATGTTCTGTATCCATCTATCCGTTCGTCTTCTTCACGACAGGAAACTCGTTAGTCAAGGGATGTTTTGAAAGAAGGTCCTTGCAAGGAAATTATTACCATGAGTAATATGCTATGTAGTAACAAGCTAAGAACATAGGGTAGTAGGCTGCGTGAATATTTTTCCACGAACATTGAAAATCTGCGGTCAAATCCTGATAACAATTTATGATCGCAGATAAGGGGGAAATGTAAATACAAGCGTAGCTATTTATGTAGCATAAGACATTATCTTACGCTTTATAAAATAATTGGAAGGTTTTGCGGAGAATATTTTGGAGTGTTTCGTGGTAGCTGTTGCCACCTCAAAGCCGCGGCAGCACTAAGTGGTTGAAGAAGCAATATTTCATATCCATAACGTCGTCCCAGTACTTTAAGGGTGGTGCGACCACATAGATGAGTGGAGTTGTCTTATTGCGAATTAACGCTCCAGCCCAACAGCTAACTCAGATTACATAGATCAACTTGTCCGTCCATCAGTAAGTAAATCGTTGATATTATTAAACTTTTCAACCATGTACCCTCTCATTTGGCATTCCATCCAATGCACTTTGAGAGTGATGAGCTGCATAAGTTCGTGAGTACAACTATATCTGCATGAATTAAAAAGTGGTGAAATATCTTTGACAAACACAAGAAATAATATATAGACTAAAATAGGCAAAAATCTGTAATTTGAGAATATTATTGAGATGTTAAACGATGTAAATATTTTATATGAAAATAATTATTATCGCTCGATAGGCCTAAACGAATTAATAAAAACTTGTTCGCTTTTTATGTAGGCTTGTCATGGCATAGGGGATATCCAAGTTTTACTTTTACGGTGAGTGCGTTTGCATTGCTCGTTGCATCCTGTGTGTGTTGGCAAAACGACGGTAGCTGCTTTATAGATTTCGTTTCATATTCACTCCATTTCATTGTCTCCCCCTTATCTTTATTTTTCCTTTTTTCTTTTTTGTTGTATTCCATGTTGTTCTGGTGTTGGAACATTGCATATCTACCTACCTTAAGACATTTTGAGGTCCATTAGGCACGTACACGTATCTCTTTTGTGGACGCCTACCTCCTTGCACATGCAAAGATACGATCCACTTGTGGTTTTATTACATTTACATATTATAAGTTTTGCACTACAAATGAATGCCTGTATGTACGTAAGTCAGTAACGGGCTAGCACATGTGTCTGCCTGTAGTCGAACGCTTATTAAATGTGAAAGTATGCGCCTAAGCTATGCGTGTATGCTTTTCTGAACTGCGCACAATATATACCTAAATGTGAATGTGTCGGTACATATGGTAAATGTTTGGAAAATTTTATTCCATTTCTCTTTTTTGCTTTATGTTGCTCTGTTTCTTTTTTTTTTTTAAATTTTTACTTAAAGGTTCAAATATAAAATAGTAATTGAAACAGAAAGGGAGAAAGAAAAAAAAAAAGAGAGAGAGGAAGACAAAAAGGTGAGAAGGGAAGTAAAATAATGAAGACCGAAAGTAAGGTATAATAGGAATAGGAATAGTTAGTTGCTGCGCTAAGTAGTTAATATCATATTAAGAATTTTATGAATTTTGTGCAACATTTTCTGGGCTTAAGGCCATTTTATTTATAAAATATTATTTAAAAACTTTCGAAATATTTAAATAAATGGAAACGACTTAAATACGAAATCGTAAAATTAACTTTTAAAATTTCATATATAATATAAGCATAACCTTTTGTTTCCGGGAAAGTTTAACTTTTATTTTATATTGTTTTTGTGAATTGAACGATTTTCCATACCGTAGAGAAATGATATGAATTAAAAGTTCTTCTACAAAAAGAATGTGTGTTTGTGTGGGCGCGTGCGCATTTCTTTTTCTATACATGTGCATACACTTTGGAAAGTTTTTCTTATGAAATTCTGCTTAGTAACGTATGTAGTTAATTTCGAGGGCTTTATAAATATTTAACTATCATTTAACTGTTTATGTATAGTTGCTAGCAAGGCTATGACACTTTAATGTAATTCGCGCACATAAACTTTTCTTCTCAATATTATTCAACGAGCAAGCAACAATTCTATTAACGTTATTTTCAAATTTCTAAGCAATCCTTGAAAGACAAAGATAGATAGATAGATAGATATACGTAGAATTTAAATATACAAAAAATAATTAACATTTTTCTATATTTTTATATATGTTTTTCCTTACCACTTCATATGTTTTTCACATACCACTTAGTACGAATTTCATTTATGTTAAACAGTTCAGGTTCCGTAGGTCCTCTGCTATATTAATGTTTATGGCATAATGTCGTTTTATTTTTTTAAGGCCCTTTTCAAGAAAAAAAACATTTATGAAAAACCAAATGAGAAAATTATATTCATTTTGGAACTAGTAGTTGACATCAATTAATTAAAAAGTACGTTAAACGTTTAAATTTTTAGAGAAGTCGGGTAAATAATTTTTAAATAGCTTTCTGCGTAACATAGGTAGATAATGGCTTGTGTCCGGTATTTAATAAAAATTTTATTGAAATTTGTATTTGAAAAATTTTATTATTTAGGGTAAGATATTCTTAATCGATCAAATTGATTATAAAATAGGTTCAAAAACATTATAAGGATAGATTCATTTATATGAGTTTCTAAATTTATATAAAAGAGATGTAAAGACTCATTAATCTTTATTAATAAAAAAAATTATTAATAAATATTATTAATAAAAAAAATTATTAATAAATATTATTAATAAAAAAAATTATTAATAAATATTATTAATAAAAAAAATTATTAATAAATATTAATATTTGATTTTTTACATTTTTGAAAGTACAAGAATTAAAAAATGCAAGAACGATTTTTTCAGATTTTTGAGGATAAAGAGGAAGCATGAATGTTCTCGAAAGCCGATCAACTTTTCTCCTTGACTTTCTTTAGCTTACCATTAGAGGTGTGAATTTTTTGTCTAGAAAATAAACTAAAAACTTACTAAAAATTATCATGAAAAGCTAGCGGATTTTGCGGGCTGAGCCTCTTTTTTCTTGAAAAATATTGATTATCCGGATTATTTAAAATTCCTCTTCTCCACCCAGTCATGAAAGCCTTAGAAAAAGATAATCATGTGATCATTTGGAGACAGGGTGGGCCAAAGGCAAAAAAGGAAAAGAATAGGCTATCGCTTCTTAAGCCATGCTTATCTATGCGTCCGTCGTTGGTTGTTATTAATAAAAAATAACGAAAGCAATTTTTACAAAAAGGCGAGAATGTGTTCAATTCTCAGACGGGAAAGAGAAATTCACATCAAATTATATCTGCGAGAATTTTACAACGATTTTAGCATGCATTCAATGATCCAAAAGTGAATTGAATGGGTTTTAAAGGACACCCTATGCATTAACAATTCGAATCCCAATTCAAAGCAATAACGAAAAAATTATGAAAATGAATTCTTCTGTAAGAGCAGAGCAACTTAGGCAGATAATGTGTACGAAAATATAGGAAAGAACAATATCCAGCCAAGCATACATCAAAGAGAGTGATACATCTATAGTCAAGTACTCCGAAATAAAGATTTTTAAAATTTTGTCTACAAAAAGAAATATTTTTTCAAAGTGCATACCACTGTTAAGAAGACGTAACAACCCGAAACGTAATTTAAACGAATAAATTTCTTATATTGCATTTACTTTTTTTCTTTTTTTTGTTCACTGCTGCGTTTGCCTTCAGTTCATGAAACTAAACACTGAGCAGTGCTTTAAACATTTGTGAGTTGCATTGTTACGTATAATTTTTGTTTTTGCAAACATTTACTAAAAATTTAAAATGAGTTTATATTTCACAGTTCAGTCTGTAGATAATGGAAAATAAAACGTTTAAAAAACATAACAACAGATATTATGTAACACACAGTGCGATCGCAATGAAACCAAAAGGATTTTAACAATCAGATGCAATTTGAGGATTTGCTGAAGCTCTTTTCCTTTACTATTTCTTTATGCATTAACTTCGTTTTCTTGATATTGTAATCATTGGTGTGTGCGTGAATTCATACAAAAAGTAACAGTAGTATATGTCAGGATATAGAAAAATAAACTTAACGAGAGTATGTAAAAAGTGTAGAAGATATACGTACCATTTTTGTTTTCTGCTATTTTCTCTTCTTTAATCTTTCGTTTACTATTTTCTTATGAGTCTTTGCAGTAACCTTTTATATGTACTGCATATAATGTTTGTATTCGCATGCATAACTCGCGCATAATGTCGACAAGTGGAAAGCATTATTCGCCAGAATGGATTGTGTATCTCTTCTCTTTTCTCCCCACCTCCATGTATCTTTTTGCCTTAAGGATAATACAAAAGAAATTATAATTCCTTAACTCCTAAGGACAGGATGTAATGAGATAGCTTTGTTGCCACATTTTATCCTGTTTATCTTAGAGAAAAAAAAATCATTTAGAAAAAGGTAGGAGCGTAAAACATAAACACAAACACATAAACACACTCCATTGCTACGGAATAAGTATAACATCAACACTTTAAACACTGCTCGATTAGATTATGTACAATATGTGTGTAGAGTTAGAGAGAGAGAGAGAGAGAGAGAGTTAGAGAGAGAGATAAAGAGTGCTCTGCTCTTTTCTTTTGTTTCGTTGCGTAGACTAGTTAGAAGGAAGTGCTTTTAAAAGCAAAAAAAAAATTATTTTATTGTACTTTACCCTAAAGGACCAACGTTACTAAAACCATCATATTCGTGTTCACTCTCTATCGCATATTCACACAGTGTAGAGATATATATATTCGCTTTAAAATTAATCGAACTTGGAAGCTTATTATTTACATTTCAAATGGAAAATATTGAAAAAATAGAATACGAGCTACGCGAGGCACAAGTCAAATTATGTTTATTTAAAAGGTCAAATCTGTATGTAGCACATGCTATAATTGGCAGGAAATCAATTATTATTGTTTTTATTTGTTGTTTAATTAAATAAACTAACTTTCATGAAAAAGTCCAGTTTCATACCTTCCTTAGTGCATAATAAATTGTGGTGGAACAGTTCATACATTCGTAAATTATGTGCGTTTCTTGTTAACCTAAATTTTCTATCGCATTCACTGCATTTTAGAAATAACATTTCGTTACATATAAATCTAGCTGTCCTCATAATGAGATTCACCAGTAAACACCACTTGTAAAAATAGTGAGTGTAATAATGGAAGTGATTTAGTCAAGCACAGCACACATATACATAAAAAAAATATATAAGTGTATGGAATGTATGGATTTAAGAATAAGCTCCAATATAGTTTCAATATCAGCTGCTTCCATGTAGGTTTATACGCGATTTGTAGGGTACTATGGATATAGTAAGTTCATGTGGAGATATACAACAGAATAAAGGACTCATTTTCTATTTTATCGATCGATTGAGAATCATTCTCCAAACCTATTTAAGCGTTTTTGTCTGCCTTTCCATCTGATTTTTAAGCAAATGTTTTTTTTTTTTTTGATTCAACCTACAGGTCGCAGTTTTGACAACATCTCGATCAAGTTTGATACACTAAGATATCCAAGGGCGAGCACTATTGAAAATAAATGCGATCGGATAAATTTTACGATTATTTCCCAAACTTATTCATTTATTTACTTACACATAAAACTGAGCTAAAATAAATTAACAGACAAATTCAATTGGCTCCTAGAAATAAATCTTATACTAAATATTACTACACAGTATAAATAATAAAATAATAAATAAATAATTAAATAATAACGCGTGTGTGAATAAATAAGAATGAGAAAAGAGGATGTACACAGCTGATGCAGGCGCACACCAACAACCAATCCATGTTGTAAGTGAACTCCTAAAGCTTTGCAAATATACAAAAGATTGGTAATCGACAACAGTTAAATTTCGAATCATGGTGAGATGTTAAGACTGCAAGTTAGTTTAAATAAGACATAGGCAAACCGCGCGTATTAAGCATAGTTGTTTTGGTAGACTTTAAAGGGTCCAATATTGAGTTTAAGTGATAGACATCATTTAGGTTTTTGCAAAAAACTCTGAACGGATTAAACAGCTCAGAATTATATTTACATTAACTAAGCTTAATGAAAATAAAGTGTAGTGGACGAATCGACCATTACTTAACTTAATTAAGACCGAAACACCACGAATAAATCTACGTTTCTCAAGTGCTCGTACGAATAACCGAAGCAAACTATTATCGTAAGATAGGCAGAGAGACAAGCGGGTCCCAATACAAATTCCTAAGGACAAACAGCAAAAATTGCTTTTCAACGGATCCAAGTGAATCTACATAACACCTGTACGAAGGAGACCACACGACAGAGGAATACTCAAGTATTGGTCTGGCTAAGCACATGTATAGGTTTTTTGTAATGTACGGATTCTTAAATTCGTTGCACCACCTTTTAATGAAGCGGACCGAGTTTTACGTAAATAGAGCTCAATATGCAAATTAAAACGCAATCTTTGGTCGAATAGAACTCCTAAATAAATGAACGAATCTACGTTTTCCAACTTGCATGAATCAATGAAATACTCAGTACTGAATGACTTCCTCCCTAAGAAAGAAAGCTTCTTGCATTTTTTTAGATTTCATTTCATAAAATTTAACAAGCACCACGTAACCAAATTAATTAAGTCAATTTGAAGCTGATATGATTGCGATTCCAAGGAGAAGTGAGGAAACAGTTTAACGTCGTCAGTGTGCATTAGGAGGCTGGATTTAATCACCGAGGGGAGATCATTAATGTATAAATTAAATAAAAGAGTTCCCGAGTGGCTGCCTTAAGGGACGCCAGATTTCACGGGTAACTCATCCGAGGTAACGCTTTACTAAAATCAGTATATACGACATCTGCGCGAGAGGCATTAGAAAAAGCCTTAAAAATATGGCAAGTAAACTCTAAGAGATTCGTAACAGTGGATCTTCCTTTCCGAAAGCCATAATGGAGTGGAAAAATGTAAGCTTTGATAGCAAAAGCTAAATGCTGGTAAGACACTCAACTAGGCGATGTCATTATAGTTCCCAAGGTGATGTCTGTTTCCACATTTGTGGACCGTAATAAGGAAACTACCCTTCCAACGCAAAGAAAAAACACCTGATTTCAAGGACTGGTCAGAAATCATACATTTCGATGAATGTAAATCAGGCTTTAATCAGGTTTTAGTAAAAGCCAAACAGCAAAACACTGTGCTCACTGAGAGTAGAGCGAAGTTTGAAGTTTTCGCCCTAACATTTTTGCAAATAAAAGTTAGTGGACCTGAAGAAACATTTAGTTTTTTGAGCATAGGAGAACTACCGAATTAGTATTACGAGGTCGATCCTGGGGAATGAACTCCTCTGTTAAGGATCCAAGTGGCCACAATGGTTTATTTAACAAAATTTCCATGTTTTCACTCGGAACTGACACCTTAAAAGAAGAAATGTAGACAGAGTGGCTTGAACGGCACCACTGGGATATACGCTTGCCATTTCAGCATAGCTGAAGGAAGGAATGGTTCCCTTCCTTTTTGGTAACCTTAGGACTACCAGGTAAGTCAACGATAGAGGAAACACTAACGTTCTTTGTAGATAAGGATCAAATAGTCGAAGACAGAAGTGAAGTACCGGACGCTACACTGCAGGTTAGTCTTCCACAAAATGGGGGAGAATGTGAGTGCTCTAAATAGCGACCCTTATCGAACATTGTCTGGAATTTTCGAAATTTTCCACACAATATCATGAGATTTTTACTTAATTCAGAAAATCCACTCCGTATCTCCATGAAAAGCTTATAAAAGTCAATATCGGGGTACATACAGTCGAGGCTTGGTCAGCGTACTCCTTCCGAAGGATCTGGGATTTCATCTGCAGCACGGCCACTGATACCTGCACACTTCGCGTAACTAAAACCCTCGCAAACCCAATAAGTAGTGAATCGTTCAGAATCAGGGCCGGTTTCGGTTCGAGATGATGTAAACAAACACTCCAGCAACAAACAAAATAGAGTTTGTGAAAACAATAAACGCAAAATTGCGTCAGTAAACAAAGAGTAACTAAGAGAAAAATTGCAAACGCCGCGAACCAACTGAGGTGTTTGAAAGCAGCAACACCCAAAAAATGAAAACGAGACTTTTCGGCGAGAGCAGCAAATGCTGATCGTAAAAAGCAATATGACTACACCACATTTGAGTACACATTATGTCTATTGTTACGAAGTTCGCTTTTCTAGGATACTGTTCGTATCACTAGATCGTGGATATTCTTTTCGAGAGAAATACACTTCAAAGTTCTTTTATTTACAATTATGTGCTTTTAATGGTAGCATTGTTTACATTTTACTTTGGCAATACTCTCGACTTCTCAACTTTAATATTCTTTTTCGGCTCAAATGTTCTTTTCTGACTGACACAAATAGTCCATTTATATACCTTTTTACAAGCATATTACTATTACCTATGTTTATGGTTTCATTGTTAACCTGCTTTTCCGTTATTCGTTTTCCTCGGCCGGCAGCTGTATGACGCGCTGCGAAAGTGCACATGGATTTTTCCCTGTCTACATCTTCGCTAATCTTTTTGGTCGGCCGGCAGCTGCATGATACGCCGCGAAAGTGCACTTGAGTTTTCCCTTTCTAGGAAATTTATTATTTGGGAAAATCAAGTAGTTAGCATGAACTAGATTTGGGATTTTTTTGGGATTTAATACCTTGTTAAACCATACGGATGGGACAGAGATCTCTCTCTCTCTCTCTCTCTCTCTCTCTCTCCCCCCCCCCTCTCTCTCTCTCTCTCTCCCTCTCTCTCTCTCTCCCTCTCTCTGAGAGGCGAGTCGGTTTAAGGCTTTCGACTGTAGCTACCAAAATGACAAATACAAGTAACATATACATACATACGTTACCTGTTGGGCTTGTAGTGCACTGTCATTTACATTTCAAAATGATTCCGCAATTGATAATAATTTTCTATTAATATTTTGTATAAACTTTTCTTGGTTGCATGTATGGTATCGCGTAGAAATTTATTATTGATCTAGAAATTATGAAAAAACTATTCTTTTACTTCAGCAAAATGGAATGGTGGATATGAATGCATAAGTTCAAGTCCTTTTTGTTCTTTCACTAATAAATCGTTCTTAACGAAGGAAAATAGAAGCGCTAAGACTTCTTTCATTTATTTATCTATTTTTTACTCATAATGTTTTTGTTTCTTCTTTTTTGGCAAACAGTAACGTCAGTTTTCGATGCATTGCCGTAAGGGATGTCTCTGCAATACGTGGTTTTTATTTCCAATTAACATTCAAGTGCGATATTCTGCGAGTCCTTTTCCAACTTCGAATAAAAACGAAACTCGTTGAGCACTTCACTCGCTTTAGAAAGGAAAATATTTACAAGTTTTTGTTCTTCTTTTCGGAGCATTTCTATCTCAACAAATTCGAAATCATAGCTTCATCCCTTTGGTTTAGAATCTCTAAAGGGAAAGATAGTCGTGATGACAACGTGATGGTTGCGGTGATCAAATATGCAAATACATGTTATGACTATTGATTGATTACGAAACGAAATCTTGTCTTTTTGTTTAATATCATTCGAAACGAAAAAGGAAACGTTTAGATCTATGCAGTACCATTAAAATTCTTAAAATAATTCAAAGGTATTTTTTTTTAAGGCGTTTTCCCTTTTTTCTTCCTTTTTTTGTTCTGCGTGGTCGTTCTATTGGTAGGTGACATTTGATTGATGAGTGACTGTAAAAACAGACATGATTTGAAATTAAATTGTCCTTATGGTACGGTATCGTAAAGAAACTCTTAAGCGAAGAGAAAGCAGCCTGCCCTACCTATACTCCTTTCATATTTTAAAAAGTAAATAAAAAAATCGAAAACTGGCTGTCTGTGGTGTCGTACAAGCGCAAAACTCATTCGATATTTTTTTACAATCTTACCTTAAAAAACTTGTGCCATAATTTTTCAATTTAGTCAAGAGCTTTACAATTGATACAATCTTGATAAATGTAGAACTAACCCATGTTTTGTTAAACAGAAACACATAAACACAAGTGCATATCTATGTAATATATAAAGTATGTACATATATCCACCAATCATGTTATACAAGCAGTCATTTATCATTTTTATGCGCATTATGGACGGTACTGTAATGCTGTCGTTCGGTTTGCAACGCTTACGGATATAATGAATTTTTACGGCCGGCATTAAATTTTGATTCAATTTCTCTCAACATCATATAGATGGATGTGTGGATGTAGATGTTGAAGAAATCGGTTTTGCTTCACATGTAATCATCATCAAAGCATAGAACGATTGAATGAAAGGAAATGGTTGAAAACTCATTTGTACGTCATTTAACTCCCTCTCACTTTTAAAGTACTTATTACGAAAAGGAAAATCTGAATATGGTCAAAGCAGAACTGAAATATTTTGAACCTGTATAATAGGTATACAGAATCTTCTCACTTGTTTCTATACGTATAACATGCTCATATAGCTGTGTACGCCGATAGAACACAACAACTAGAAGGAAAATTTATAAAAGCAAAACAAATTTTAGCTTCAACTTAGAAATATTTTTTTAATTTTTTTTTCGGTTCTACATGCAGATGTTTTACGCAACAACAATAACAAATACAAAAACAGCAACAACAGTAACAGCTAATACAACAACCAAAACGTTACGAGTGATGACGATGGCAACAACAAAGACTAGCAGTTGGGTATGCTGTTGCTTCTGGTTATTACTCATGCATCAAACAATTACAATCGTAATCACCTGCAGAGTCTCAGAATTTCCATGCAAGGGCAGTACCACAATTTGCGTGCCACTGGATAAATATTGTGATGGCAAAGCTGATTGTGAGGATGGCAGTGATGAACCGAGACATTGTACGGGTATGTATTACCAAAACCTAATTAATGGCAAGTCTGTATGTAAGCAATGTAAGAAGAGCGGCTAAAAGAATTCCGGATATTCAAAATTAATTACTTTTTGATATTTCGGGAAAAAGCGATAATATTCTCAAAACACAGTTAACATTTCAGTTATGTTGTGCTCTTATTTCATTACATATACTGGTTTATAATGCGATCTTCAGCCACCCTAGAAGACACCATAATTTAAAGGTGAATAACAATAGTACCTTGATTTGGGTAATGATTCATCGCCCTAAGTTTCGATGCTAATGGTATGCGAATAGAGTTGTTGAGTTGTAGAGTGTTGAGTGTTGAGAGGTGTTGTAAAATTAACGATCAATTTTCGCTTTTCACCTTTTTTCTTGCAACTGATTTTTATGCGACGAAGTCTATGTTGAAACCAATAATTTCTTGAGCATATAAAGCCCTCATTGGCATATGAGTTCATTTTAATTTTTTTGAATTCTGAAATAAATTAAATTGGGCGAAGAAAAAAGTTCATAGCTTTTTTTAATTGCAATTTAAAGTAGTACATATATGGGGGAACGTCGACGCGCCCGCGGGAAAAAGGGCCTTTTTTGAGTCGACGATACTGGAAAATATCTACTAGGTTGCGTTAATAAAAGATCTTCAAGATCATCTTCGTTGTCGTCGGAAACCAAAATCACTTCTGGACTTTGGGGATGGGGAAAGATGATTGTCATCTGAGAATGGTAGCTATCTAATATACTCATTCCTGTCCTATGTTGATCTTCGCCTTGCATGGATGATAATGTTGGTGTTGATGATGCAGACGTTGTGTTGTTGATCGCTTCCATTTTCTTAACTATTTATCACTTTTTTGAATTGAACGCTGCTAGTTTTCTCGCCTTGATGGTCTGTTTATTTTTAGAATAAGTTAAGAGAAAACTCTCCATATATATTTTAGACATATCTGTAAAATTCCCTCCGCCTTTTATTGACCAGTTTTTCTCTATAAATACTTTAAGTAAATAAAATGCAATTTTGGCTTTTTCGTCGTTCATAATATACCATAACACTGTTTCTTTTTCCACCTTCAGGTGGGATATTTCTACGAATGGAAATACTGATAATAAGAATACGAATGAGAGAGACTCATGAAACGTTTGAGTGTTTTGAAAGCCAATGTGAGTAAGTAAGCGTACCACCCAGAGGACACTTTATTTTGTTTTCTTCCTGGAAATTTATCTATGCATTTCCATGCACGTTCGTGTCTAATTGCTATCAGCATCATACATAATTTATGTCCTTCAAAGAATCCTTTTTTCGTTTGCTCATTAAGATGTATAGAATAAAGAAAGGATTGATCGAAGGACATTTTTTGCGAACTTAGTATGAGGGTGTGAGATTGCAAAGATATGCATGTTATTTTCTGTGTGCGGTGTTATATTTTTTTTGTTCGTACTTTCTGATCCACAATCTCATTTTCTTGTTATTTTAAGAGGAGGATAAAGGGCGACCGTTACGCATGCGAGGGAGCGGTGTGTATGTGTTACTGATGTGAGCTGGCGGGGATATTGCGCGCGCGCGTGTGTGTGTGTGTGTGTGTGTGGTCGCGCGTGGGCTGGCGGAGAAGTTGTGTCTTTAAGTGAGCAGTAACGTGGTCGTAGCGGGGAAGTGTGCACCTGACGTGTTCCCATATATATGCTACTATCCGCACAGGACGAAATTTTGACGTGCAAGAAAAAAAGTCTTTTCCTGCGGGCTAAAATTTGCGTCGACGTTGAGCCATACATATACTATTATTCCAGCACATTTTTCTTCAATTTTAAATGGACCCTTGATCGATAAACTTCCGCCAGTTTCACCGAAGTGCTACCACTGTGGAATTTTTACCCCTTTGGGCGCGAAGAAGTGAATAGGCGATTTTCAAATGCCCCTTTTTAATCCTCAGCCGCAGAAGGCAGAGCAAATGGTAGGCGATCAGGTAGCCATTAAGTAGGTGTGTGGGCCTAGCATCGTCGTCATAAAAGACGTCGTGTTTCCTATCAATCAATTTTAAGGATGTTACTTAAGTTTCACGCCTTAGTCGCTTTATTTGTTAACAGTAGGTAGTGGGATCAATCGTCTGCGCCGAGCTGTTCTTCCAATCCAATCCTTAGAAATAGAAATAATTACCTTGCGCGACGTCAAACCAAGTTTTGTTACCGTGTATGCACCTTCATCTCTATCTTGTTACACGATGTTTTTTAGAAATTATTGTCGCATGTCACCCAGCTCTCATCGCGTTACTAGCAATAGTTCGATTTCCTTTCGTTTGAATAGCAATTTATAGACGTAAGTACAATCCATTACTTTGTTAATTGTTAATTCATTTCTTCCCCTTGTTGCAATTTTAATATTGAAATTTCCAGAGCAGCACCAAGCAAACCAATGCTGTTGATTTTAATAAAACTGCTTCACCATGAAGGAAGCAAGTTTTTTCACAAGTTTAAAAGGTGTGCCCTATAGTGAACTTTCGAAAATTTCATCCGCACTCTGGTCGTGCGATCCGGTACTGGTCATAAGAGAAAGCGATTTGCTTTGTTACCAAAAGTTTTGTTTATGCTATATTTGGTATTTTTGTTCGATACCAAATGAGCAAAAAAATTGTAGTCGGTCGTGAACGAATTTCTTATCCCAATCACTGTTATTCGAAAATAGACTAAAAAAAAAGAAAAGAATAAAAGTTGAAATTTATTTCACGTATTTCTTGTAGTTTATAAGTAACTAGCAAAAACCACGGAAAGCAAGGATATTCTCAAGGAGAATGTTTACCAACGATATTATACAGTTGGGAAGGCGGACAGATTGACAGATGAACAGGCAAACATGTCTAGGTGCATTCCGAATATGGAGCTGGCCAAGAATTTGTATATTTAATTTAAATTTTGAAGCTTTTTTCTCCCTGTTATAAAGGTATTGAAAAAATAAATGAAGGGTAGGCGTGATCAATTTCTTCCATTTTTCTACAGGAATTACAGCATCGCCCCTATAATATACTTTCAAATTTCTGTAGATTTGTCTGCTATAGCTTATGAGTAGTGAGCAAAAAACGAACTTTTTATTCCTTTTCAAATACACAGGTGTTCTCAGTTTACGTGGTTCTGTAGGCGCGTCCTTGAACCGATTTCGTCCATTTTCAATCCTAACCTTCATACAAGAACATTGTATGTTACTGCCATGTTTGAATCCGATAGCTTTATTTTTGCAGCAAGGAGAATGTTTATACCAGTCATTTCATAGACGGGCAGAGGGACATACTTAAATCGATGTAGTCTTTTACGCTGATTAAAAATATATATATATGATGGGCATTGCAAACGTTTTGACAAAATGAGTAAACCCATCATTCTTCAGTAATGGGTATAACAAGGTTACTAAGTCGCAAAAATCACAAAAACAAACAGCAACAAAAAAAATGGTTGGAACTTCTGCGTGCGTCTTCAATACAGCTGTTAGGCTCATTTTAAAAATGCCATTACGTTCTGCTGAACGAAAAAATGTGTTTTCTCTTTAACATCTGTGGGCGGTCTGTCACCGCCAGACATAGATCATCCGGAAGTATCTACGATTTCTTAAGTGATTCTAAATCGTTGTGTGAAGTTTATTTAATATGTACGGAATCTCGCGAACCAATATGATGGCTCTTTTCAACTTTATTTTTTTTTTTAATTGTTTGTGCAATTTCCGTGCCCGTGTCTCTAGCGCACCAGTTTTAGGATTCTTATGACAAGCGCCATCTTCTTTGGTTCGGAGCTCCATATCATGTCCGGCGTTATAAAGTAGTCCAAACGCTTAGTGTCTGATTCTGCCGACGGCCTCACATTTATTTAAAAGGTGATGGGACGTTTCACTCATCCCTTGGCAGAACTTGAACGAATCATGTTTTTCAGGTAGCACATGAGGGAATTATGGCCCGTGTAGAAGTCGCAGACAACAGTCGGCCAACAAAAAATAAATATCTCGAAAAATGCTATGTGTTAGGCTACTAACACTAACAGCTTTAAATGCACGGATCACCCTTTTTATTTTATTTAAGTAAATTCTATAATTTGCCGAGAATTAATGTTTTCACTGAAGGTCGTGGTACACAAAAAAGCACAAATTTCCTCTCTTTGGTTGTCGATTTGAATGTTTACTTCAAGGAATCTGATAAGTCACTTGATAAGCTCATAGTTAACGGCAGCAAGATTATATGCCAAATTTATTCCAGGTTTCTCGTTTGCTTTAATATTTTAATTAAAAAAATGAAAGCAAGATTTTAAAAACATTTTTATTCATTCGTAAGTGAAGATATGCTTGCGTAAATTTAAAATTTTTTGGCTAACAATATTTTTTCTAATACGTTGTTGTGTTCTATTTAAATACAAATTTTTTTGTATAACGAAAGTGTGTCGACTGAACTTTTTAACATAAAATAATATTAATCTCGTTACCCAGTTAGTCCAAACTAACTAATTACGAGTAAGCAAGTCATGCTCTTATGTGAGTTGAAAACGAAACAGTAAACTAAATTCGAACGTGAGTGAATTTGATCACAAGAGGAGCAGATGTCTACCTACTTCTTCTATTCATAAGATATACGAGTTCAATGTCAGTCTAGTGATCCTATTCCATAACAGAAAAATTAATCAGAAATGCTTAGAGGGAAGTCGGGACGTATAACGAGTTCCGCAAGACTTGATCGTATGTGAGTCAATTGTTGCATCTTTGAACTTCCTTGACGGCAAAACTAATATACGAGTATGGCTACAAAATATTTTAAACGATTTGAACGTCCTTTCTACGGTAATGTGAGAGATACAAGCAGATTCATTGAAACGATCGAGAGAGAGAATTTACAATCTATGTGTAATGATTAAAGTGCAGGTCGATTATAACATTCCTCAAAATTACGAAAAAGGTTGGCCACTCCCATCTTGTATTTCCTATGTTGTTATTGAAGATCATTTCAAATCCCTGTTTATATATATATATATATATATATATATATATGTATTTCCATGTTATATATATATATATATATATTTTGAAAGAACGAGAAGGAATAACTGGAACACGAGATAAATGTGGACATGGAAATCCACTTTATCCATTGTGCTGTACAAAATCTATGGTGTGGAATGAGAATTTTTCGTTCCAGACTTTTTTTTCTTTCTCCCTTCACCGCATTTTTCTAGCATCTTGCACAGTATGCGATGGTATTATTATTTTTTATTATATTTTGTTATATTCAATTTTTTCAAGCTGTCTCAGTTAACAATTTTTTTAGCTCACGGAAGTAATTTATGCAAATTTATGTTTCAAGGATACGTGATGATGAAGTAGTTGAAAGATAGTTTAGTTCTCTTTCCGTCTTTATTCGTCTAATTTAACTCAACGAGAATTTATTTATTTATTTTATGGAAAATCTGATCAATTTGATCAATGAATCAATTACAAATTCTAAGATAAAAAAGAAAATGGTGGAAATAAAAAAAAAAAATAAAAAAATTGTCAAATTTCTATTTAAAATCAGTGAAAGGGATTTACAAGAATCTCTTTCACCCTAGAATAGATCGCAAATTGGGATAAAAAGTGAAAAGTGAAGAAGTGAAATGATTAGGCCGCAAATGATGATCTGTAATATTTTTTTCAATAAAATGCGAACCTAATAAAATGCATCGCAGAGCGGTAAGTTCAGATTTTAGTTTAAATAACGATATTTTTGTTCTCAACAGGTAACCAAAATTCAATCTTGACATTGCTTACATAATCATATGGGAATCTTGTCTTTTCATTTTAACGGTTCCCTTACTCAAGAAAACTTTTATATATAAATACGGTCTTCTCTCTTTGCATCTCTTTTACGCAAACAGTTTGCAATCGCACTTATTACGGTGACATTGGCAGAACGTACTCCATAAAGGTGCCAACGCCACAATGGAATAAATTGCCGTTTCTTTGTCACTTGACATTCACAGCATCCGGACATGATCAAGGTGACATTGTTCAGGTAAGTTATTCTTTAAATTTTTCTCCTCTTCTCTTGAACTATTTATCATTCTGCTGAACGTGCATAAAATGAATGACGTTAAGTATGCCGCAGAATTGCGTTGGAATTTATTACAAATACTAAACTTTCTCGACCATTTCCATGCACTAAGAGCGAAGGAGTAGGGGAATAGGAAAGTAAAAATATATAGAAAAAAAAAAAAAAAAAGAAAACAAGGGAAATTAAGTGTTTGTTGTTATGTACTCTATGGAATCTTGATAAAAGTTTGAAAGCAAGAAATTGAGTGTATTCTGCAAGCGACACATTTCACACTCGTCCACATAAATGTGAGCACATACGGTCGCACAGCATGAAAACGCGCGTATACACGCGTGCATACAAGCTAACGCGTATGGGTGTTATTATAGCAAATGAAAGAAGAACTAGCTTTGAGTTCTTGTTGTTGGTCACCTTAATATAGTTTAACACTGTAATTTACTTTGTAGGTATAGTATTGTTATGCACGTTCTGTGGTTTTAATTCATGAACATGAAGCGCACATACGCACGCACACACACTAACATTACAACAAAAAGCTCTTAGCCATACGGAGTTGCGCTATAGCTCGCCACAGTCAGAAACTATGTGTATGTATGTATTCATCTGAATTTTCATTTCGCTTTTTTTTTTCTTTTGCCATTGTTGTTGTTGCCAGCTTTCTTTTATTTTAGTAACTCTCGACGTGTTACCTTAGTGGACAGGCATACAGAACAAAAGTACTTACCCAAACAAACACACAAACACACAAACACACACACAAACACACACACAAACACACACACAAACACACACACAAACACACACACAAACACACACACACACACACACACACACACACACACACACACACACACACACACACACACACACACACACANACACACACACACACACACACACACACACACACACACACACACACACACACACACACACATGCAAACACACATTCACGCAAACATATATGGACATACACTTATCCATATATAAACCAACATACACATACACATACATACATATGCATTTATAGAAGGAGCTCTTTAATAGTTGTTGCATAATCTACACGTCAGTCAGTCACATAAACTGATGTTATCATCTATGAGATAAAGAGTCACAGAAAACAGTCACGGTAATGGTGGCGTTATTATCACTGGTAGTGTCATACTTTGGAAATGGTTACAATGCCACCATGTTTAAGTGTACTATGCCTAAATCCAGCAAAACTATTTATGTCCGAAACCTAGAGAGAGAGAATAATAAAACAAACGTGAAAAGTTCACATTTAATCATAGTACAAAGTCATCGAGGAAAGCTTAAATTTTTAACAGAGCTCTTCTTATCCCAGATTATAAACAAAATTTTTGACTGCTGCTCACATGTATATGACACGATAACGTGCCGTCCGGAGATTTGCATATGTGCGTATGTATACACAAAATTCTGACTGCTGTCGGTTAAATCTGACTTTTGAATAATTCATGAGAAATTAAATTAGTTTAATTCTCAAATATTTTTAGAATCGTTAAGGAATACAAGCAAAAGGACTTTTTTTATTTAATTAAATAAATTATGTTCTATTTCGAAGGAAAGTATTGAAATAGGAAACATTACGTAAAGCGGCATATTATCTAAAAATATGCATCAACTTTTAAATTTCTTCCACAATTTCTACAATCAAGAACATTCCACAATCAGACGACGGACGTACAAATACGCGTAAAGACAGACAGACGGATACGCTTAAATCGGCTTAAAGTTTTACGATAATCAAGTGTGGCGAATACTTACGGGTCGTACATGCAGTGATAGATATAAGAATCCATCTTAGAAATTCGCTCGATTTTATCCTGCCATTCTTTAAACTTAGATATAAGAATAAGGGCCCTAATAACACATAAATAAATAATTGGTGTGATATTTCAGTTTAGTTGCTGTCAGCGCGCAGGTTCAAAATGATAAAATGTTCTATACATAACTGAAACTTGGAAAATATATTCAATATAAGGGAAAGTGAACTTCAAGGGTATGGTCATAAATTAATTGTGATTTCTTCAAATATCAAGTCTGTAATTAGGCAATAGTGGTAACAATATTTGTGAGTTCGCCCAAAGAATTCTACATTGCTTTGCCGTTGCATTCGTAATTTTTCGTTACGTTAAGTTAAGTTAAAACATGCGGGTCTGTCTTCGATAGATAAAATATAAATCGTCGAGGAAAGAAAACGAGAAAAAAATATTTAAACATAGGAAAAAATTTTTACAATCCTGTAATTGCAGACTAATGATCAAAAATTATAAAAAAATTTATTATAATCAAAAAAAAAAAAAAAACGCTTTTCTCAAAACATTGTTTTTCAAAAGCGGCCCAACCAACAACTCGTACAATTTTCGTTGGAATTTTGTACAGTCTTTAAAAAACATTCTATAATGCTGCGCGGAGGGGTCGTTTAATGAGTTATTTTAAACAATTGTAAGGCAAGCAAATAAGGGAGTGAAAATGAAAAACTTCATGGTAAAAAAAACTGCCCCGTTCCGAATATCGAAGAGTGTTTACAACAAGCCACGAAGTTCAATTACTTTGCAAGGCTAGCTTTGACCAGGTAGAGGTATTGCTCGAGAGTCGAAAATACACAGATTTTATCACGGAAGATGGGATACGTGAGCTCAAGTGAATGCCGTTTGGGTTTAAAAACGCACAAATGACCTTCCAACACTTCTTGGCTAGGGTTCAAGAAACGACTGGATGCAATATTATCCGGCACTATAGTGACGACTTCTTGACGTTTAGCAGCCCAATTGACTAAACGTTAAGTAATATTTCCAAAAACTTTAAAGGTAGCGGGTTTAACTCTGAACGTCAATAAATGTGAGCTTCCTAAAGCGAACATTGAATTTCAGTTGACTCCGAAAGGTATTATGGCTGGAAAAATTAAGACAGAAACCAGCGAACAATAGTGACGTCCCACATATATAACCGAAGTTCGCAGCTTCTTAGAACTATGCATATATTTAAAAAAAATTATTCTTTTATCTGAAACGTTGCATAAATTATTAGAGAAGGTATCAACGTTTGGGCGGACGGATGAACTGCAAACATGTCTTATTGATATAAAAAACAAAATTTTGCACTTCTAAAGAATTTTAGAATACTGTCACGAGCACGTGACCTTACACACTATGAAAACGTTAAAGGCAAACGGTCAGGTCGAACCTACCTAGCTGTCTATGTTACTTCCGACAAGAGCAAAGGACTCCAAGTGGGATTCGATACTGTTTAATATTCAGTGGTCTATGAATACAATGACATATCGAACGACCATGATCTTCTAAGCTGTTATCCTCCTCGTGATATTTTGCAGAATCGAATTTTATTCGCTTTAAATAAAAAAAGATGCCTAACGAAATATGAGTGAAATGTGGAACAGCATAAGCGACCAATCGTCAGCGCGAAAAAGCGAAACAATGAAATGAAAAGCGATAGATACGCTCCACCTACTCAACGTGCTATTAGTTATCTAGCACTGGCAGAACATGAAATTCTGAGAAGCGGATAAAGTAGAAACTCGTTAGAAGGATCTATTTATTGTTGCCAAAGTCCTCGAAAAAGAGAGGAATATTACTGAAAATATTACGATTTCAGGTAGAGAATCTAGAAAGTATCTTTCCGTATATGCGAGCAGCAGGTTAAGGTCCTGGTGTTGTCTTCCTTCTAAGTTCGACAAAGGTGAAGCGAACAACTCCGAACAAGGAACCATCGTCAGCCACACAAAAATTAATATTTTTAAAAGGCCCTGCGTGGTTCTCTAGCGATAGACGTGCAGATTAAATTAGATGTTTTCTGGTTTAAATTTGTCCCGTTAGAATAGTTGCGGCGCCCTGTTCTATTCTATTAACTCCTTTCTGCATTCCAAAAAAAAAAATAAAAAAGTAAAAAAAACTCTTTCTTTTAAGCTCTTACAGTGTCTTGCCTATTTAATAAGGTTTGCATTAAGGCATTGCATGTACTATTCTGACCACGTCTGGAATTTTTATGAATTCTATGTGTGTTCACCTCAATACAAAACTCTTTCATTTAATACTAAACCTGCCGACATTTCAGCGGTCAAACGGCCGCTTCAAAAAAACATAAGTATCTTAGTAAAGTAGATAGTAAACAAAATATTTCTCTGGTGCTACAATAAAACCTCGTCCCCCGATTCACGAAAAATAGGATGTATGTTGTATTTTAGGAAAGGTCAGTACGCTACATGATGATACAGTAACGTTGTATGCAACAGTTGTATGTAACAGTAATGGTCATTTGACCGCGCATGGTAGGTTTAGTGTTAATATTATATGTAATGCACGTAAGTACCGTAAGTTCAGAATATGTCTGTGAGTGTTTTTTATCTTAAATTTTAAATGTGTTATGTTATTTTAATAGCTTTTATATGACGGCATAAGCAGTTTGTAAGAAATGCAGGCACATATATGTAGTATGGTGGTATAGTTTAAGTATTTAACGCATATTCTTCCATAGCATGTTACTGTGGCTGCAAGATAGATCATAGACAAAAAAACGATAGGAAAATATTAAATATGAAAATATTCTTTTCAAATCGAATATAAATTCTTTTTTTCTTTTATTTATTCTTTCTTTGGTGGTTGCTTTCACTTTCCTAAACAAACTGTCATGCTAATATCATACACTTTCTAACAATAACACGTCAACGCAATAATAATTTCTCACTTGAATTGTTTTTCAGAAGAATTCTTCTATTCTCTGAAAATATTTTTGAACATGCAATAAATCCATACAAATATGAAAAATTTTTAAGAAAATAAAAGGAGTAAAATTTTCTTAACAGCAGAAATGTTTTATGTTTTATTGCAGATAATATTCGATAGTTTTACGGTTGGGCGCTTTGATGAGGGTATGGTCGATACCGATGTGGATGGTTATGAAACTAGTTTAAGTCCCACTGGAGAATTGCCAGGATGTCCAGAAGGATTTATGCAGGTATGAATCAATTTTAAATAATGTATATATATATTTGTATATACATATATATATATATATATTCCTAAACGTTTTATAACTTTATAAACGCTATTATCCAACGTTCAATAAACACAGTGAATAGAAAAGGGGGAGAATAAATGAAAAGAAAAACTGTTTAATTCAACAAATTACATAAAATAAATTGAAAATTTTATTGTTGTGGAAAACATTAAAAGCCAACAAAAAATGGAAAAATGCAATAGATTTTTTCTTTAGTGACTTTGTTGTCCTACTTAAATTGAACTAATGCGGGAGAGAAGTCAAAAGTTTTAGAAAGCTATAAATTTCTTTTATATGTATGTGTATATATACATATACACATACATATATATACGCATAATATGTATACATGTATGTAGACATGTGTACTGTTTTAATTTTTCAGAAAAGAATCGAAAGAATAGATTTAAGCCCTGCGATGTGCATTCGTATGCGTTACACATGCACATGGATTGTGTGCAATCACTGACATATAAATATATATTAGATATAAACAGACAATACGTGTATATAACAAGAAAACTTGGTCAATTTGTTTATGTTTTCCATTTTTTTGTTTTTTACGTTTTCTTTTTCATTTGCATTCGATGCACATCACAAATTCCATTGTAAATCGATAAAATGCTATTCTTTGTTGGGTTTGCTTCAATGGAATTGAAGAATATTTCATATTGTTAAAGAAATGTATAGGAGGATGCGAAGAGAATCAAAGCCAAACACATATGACGAGATACTGGAAGAAAATCAAATAAAAAGACATATATTGGAAAAAAGTTCTATTATTTAAGCATTCACCCGCACAAATGAACAAGTAGAGTTTATGCATGACATCCGTTTTGTTCCCTTTTATTTCTTCATACCTAAATAACTGACTGTCAAGCAAACAAATACTTTTTTATTCGCAATTCGACTGCCTCGTGATTCTTATGTATTTATTTATATATTTGTACTTTTCGTACTTTCCTGTTTTCCAATTTTTTGTTGTTTTTCCTGCCCATTCTACTTGGCATGGTTCAGTGCGTGCAAGTTTCTGCGCGTACAAGTATTGTGTTTGTGTGTATGTGCTTGTGTGTATTTTGAATCTAATGCAATCTATAAAAGTCCGAACGAAATTGTAAACCATTTAAGATATCATTTATTTTATATATCTATGTTTTGACATACAATGGAAGAAATTAAGGAAGTTGCTCTTCGTGTACTGCAGAGTAGATATTTCGCCATAGCTGTAAGCTAACCAACGGAAAATGGATTGCATCGTTAAATGTTAAAAGACTATTAGTTAACCACTCATTATTACGACGATTTGTATGTTAATCTTGGCTCTCCTGGAGCACATGCATATCTATAGGGATTACTGTTGGGGTTGATCCCGCTTTTCAGTAAAATTGAACATAGGTTACGTTCAAGAAACGTTCCATTTAAAGTATTCTCTATCCGCCACTTTTCCAATTCTTTATGCAGTGTACAAATTTGGAGTCAAAGGAAGAATACGTTCTTACGGCCCGTAAATAATCATTAACATTGAAAGAGTATTATATTTAATTGCTATTCATGGGGCAAATGAGTTAAAGGATTTAAAAACTTTCGAACGGCTATTAAACAAAGTTAAGAGTAGTAAAGATATAAAGTGATAATAACAAAACATGAAGTACCGGGAGTACGGCGAGTGAACCTATACATTCCAATTCTACGTACCTTTGCATTGTCATGCTGTAAAATCTCTTTAGCATACCTTTTGACGTATTGTGGCGTTTCTCAGTTGTTGTTGTCTCTCATAATTTGTTGCATCAAACTGAGCTCACCAAATACATAACAAGGCGCTTCGGTTGATGAATATTCGGCTAAGGGGATGTCATCGTACGTCTGCCTCTGCTCGTGAGTATCGGTTGAAGGAAAGTGTAAAGTTCCTTCTGAGCGGACTGAACCTTTTTTCATTTCTCTTTGTTTCTTATTTTATTTTATTAATGAAGAGTTATAAGCTAATGCCAAATAAGGAAAATGATGAAATTCGTTTTATTCACACACGCAATCAATTATTTTGCTTTAACAGCTGACATAAACTTTAGTTTTTAAGTCTTTTATAAAAGGTTTATAGTTCATTCGGCCAACAACGGCTGGAGAGAAATTGAGTCTGTGTTCCTTATTACCTGTCTTGTTCAGCGAATATGTTCATATTAAACTGTCTATCTTTCTCTCTGTTAGTACATTCGTTTTTAAACAGCATATAAATTTAGGGGCGTAACTACTACGACTCCAAAAAATCGATTAAATAAAAGAAGGGGATTAGCTCATTAGCGGCTACACTCGCTTGCATTAAGTGTATACGCGTCACACAGACTGGAATATTCTTGTGCTAGAAGAAAAAACGTGTGGTGATCGAGCAAAAGCAATCAACAGAAGAGCAAATGTAAAAACCATTTGAGTCTACACAAACGGGTTATCGGATCAAATCAGCTCAGTCAGGCGAGTTTTTACGCCTTTTAGATGCATAAACAGCTTTATATACAATGCACGGATACACGTGTTGGCGATCGTATTTAATATATATATAGTTTTGATCCGCGCAAAACGTGTCATAATATTTGTTCGTCGAAACGACAATTTTATCTTTGAAATTTTCTTCAGAAATTGAAACTTAATTCGAAACTATTCTTTCTCATGTGCTCGTGCGGTTAAACTCGCGAATCAGTTTAGACTACATTCTCTCTCTTTTGTTCTAAACCGTATTTTCAAAAGTTCAAAGCTTTAAATTGTGCTTACTTTGCTCTGTTCAGTGCTTTTTGCTTTGCTTCGTTTTTGTCGAACTCTGTCGGAAAAAAATAAAAAATAATTTAAAATAATTACGATACACGATTTGTTCGATTTATTTTGCGTTCAGATTTACAATCAGCTTCGTTTATGATGTACCGAACAGTTAGGTGCCACGTACTTGGCATTTTGTTATGTTCATCCCTTCTTCCCACTTATTTAGATTTACTTCTTTTTGCCTGAAGGTTACCAATGGGAATTTACTTCGAACATGGTCTGCGTTTGCGTTTAATCTTTTAAGCAAAAACAGTAATATTTTATATACGAAAGAAATTACAAGCCACACTTAACATAGTGCTAAAATAAATAAAACAATCATTAACGTGATTAAGGTGAACGAACGAAAAGTCGTATTTGAAAAGTGTTGCTATGAAATTCATTTGGGATTACAGTACGTTCTTAAACCTTCTTGTACGCTAAAAATTGTGGTAATTGAGAAACGGAAATTATATATAATAGAATAGAAGTACATGCTGAAAGTAATCAATATTGCTGGAGTTAAAAATTCCGGATGTGTTGTTGCGCTTATAATGCTTGTTGTCGTTATAATTGTTACTATGTACCGAAGACCTATGTGGTAGGAGTGTTGTTTCGTATTCATTTAATCGCTGCCCCATGCCTTATTTGTAGGTAAAAGCGTAATACACAAAAATGACGGAAACTGTTAAAAAAAAGAATAAATAAATAAAAAAAATAGGAATGAAAAAATATACTTAAATATATGTGTGCAGTTTTGCGCATTTGCGTGCATGCAATCGTTTAGTTCAGCTATGCTTTTATTAAAAACAATCCCTTTCGAATTGTTTTCAAGAAATATGTTGGTACACTTGTCCCCAACATATGTCGACATCATCAGCAATTTTGCATTCTTCGTTTGTTTTTGACAGATATAAAGGTTAGACGTGCTTTCGTCAGCTTAGCGATTTGTTGCTATCGAAAAAAATGGATCAAGGGATCTGCATCAAGCTTTGTGTGAAAAATAAAATTAAGTGCTCCAACTCAAATGTTGACTATGCTATTTAGCGAAACTACTTTGAACAATAAATATGTTTATAAGTGGTACAAGCTCTTCACAGAAGGCCGAGAAGATGTTAATGTTAATGACGATTCCCGCCCTGGACGGCCCAGCACGTCAACAATCGATGAACACGAAGAAAATAATTATGAAGATTCATCGAATCTCTATTAGAAAAGCAGTTGAAGATGTCGGCATATCTGTTGGCTCATGGTAACGTGGTGTGATCAGTCATAAATATCGCACCACGATAATGTACCAGATCACAAGTGACAGCTTGTTCGCCGTTTTGTGGCCAGAAACAATATAGTAATAATGTCTCAGTCACCGCATTTACCGGACTTTGGCTCCTGCGACTTTTTCTTGTTTCCAAAACTCAAAAGACCGATGAAAGGAGTTTTGCCACAATTAAGTTGATAAAGACACAAGGCAAAAAGCCAAAAGGACAAGTGCGTTGTATCTATGAAGGATTACTTTGAATGAAAATAAATAAATGTTTTTCGCGATAAATAAAAAGTCACCCTTTTTTTTGGGCACACCTCGTACATGTATATGTGTGTAACAAAAATCTTAAACAAATAACAAAGTACATGAGGAAATATTTAAATATTTTGAGAGGAAAAAAAATGCGTTAAAAAGCACAATTCTATCGATTCTGAATACTAACGGGAAAGAAATTGCATTCAGATCAAAATTGTTGACTTTTTAACCCGGTCCTGTAAAAATAATACTTGACATGTAATTATTACTGCTGCATACTATATGAGCAAAGTATTTATATAATTATTATTACATTAATTAACTTAACCAGAGAAGTAATTTCCAAGACTAAAATCTTAAAGCAATAGCGTCCAGAGGGTATCGGCTTTATTAAGAACTTTACCGCACTTGAGATTTGAGTTTGTTAATCGAGATCCTTTGCCTACTCACCCATTTAGGCGGATATATCCATAGCGAACTCAGTCAGGATAGTCATAATACTTTCAAAAATTTCCTAGCAGTACATGCTCTTCCCCCCGCCAATTCTTCTTTTTATACACAATGTGTTGAAATTGTAATCGGCATATCAACAGGCAAAGAGAAATTACTAAGTATACGACCGTTCCTTTTGATATTTCGATAAAAATCGTTTGCAAAAATTTCGTTATTCGAACATGTGTTAAAACATACTGAGTGCCTTATCATAAGTGGAAGATGAAACTTTCACTGGCCTCTTTAGTAATAATTACATGCATCGACGAACGAGTTTCAAACATCAAAGAACCGATAATTATTAGGTGTTTGCGTTAATTTGGATAGACGACTTCTGCAGGTAAAAATTATAAAGAAATGGGAAATACCAGTGTGTACAACGATTAAATTCAATGATTTTGACTCTTCTCTACCTAAAATAGCAGTTTTTAATTTAGTATTATTGAGATATTCACTGTATACAGACACTAACAGTATATGTATGGGGGACGTCGGCAAGAATTTCGGCCCGCAGGAAAAATGACCTTTTTGTTTTTTTTGCTTATCTCATTACTGGGTTCTCCAGATAATAGTATACATATATGGGGCAACGATAGGTATGCGTTTGCCCGCTCCGACCACATTACATCACCTTTAAGCACACACAGTCATCCCAAACGCACACGCGCACGCACGCATGCACACACACACCTTCCTCGCCAACTCACATCAATAACACATGCCCACCGCTCCCTTGCATGCCTAACGTTCCCTCTTTACCCAACTTTTCAGTTAACAGAAACATATTCTTCATACCTATCAAACCCAATTAGCTGGGAAAATACTTCTTCGTAGAGAGAGAGAGACAGAGAGAGAGAGAGAGAGATAGAGGGAAAATACTTCTTCGAGAGAGAGATTTGCCTTAAGCGCTTGATCTATTTGTATCGTATTCATTTTAAAGCGTAATTTTCACGGTTCTGTTTTTATTTACCTCTAACATCGAACCATACTCGCAGTAAACTATGCAACTTGCAGCTAATGATAATGCCCGGGCCAATGTGCCTTCGATGTGTACGTTTCTTTGTCTTAAAATGTCACCACACAATTTGTTATTGCAATGATAGATAGATAGATCAGGATTTTTGCAAGTTGACCTAAATTATCCGTCTGATATTCATGATCAACATGATTGCCTTCCTTTCTATGGAGATAATAAAATTCCTCGCACTGAAAAGTGTATCAGATTTAACCCACAAAATGAATTATAAGATTCATTTAAAAAATCTGCTCCTCTGCTTGCAACACGGATTACAGGTAAAATATATTCATAGAATACTAAAATTTAGTCAAAGGGCTTGGTTAGAGCCCTACATTAGTTTAAACACCAATAGAAGAAAAGTTGCCAACAATGAATTTGAGAAGAACTTCTATAAGCTAATGAATAATGCTGTGTTTGGGAAAACCATGGAAAATGTTGAAAATCGTCGGGACGTTCGCTCAGTAAATAGTTATGAAAACAGAAGGCTATAGAGCTCTCATAGCAAAACCTAACTTCAAGGGTATCGAAATATTCGATAATGGGTTATATGGAGTCGAGCTAAGTAAATTGGAAATTATTCACGATAAACCAATATATGTGGGGGTAACTGCGTTAGAGTGGTTGATGTATGACTTTTATTATAACTTTCTACTTAACCAGAGTGAAACAACAAAGATTATATATATGGATACAGATTCATTTATATTAGCGTCTGATGGTAATATATATATAACATTATTAAAAATAATCCTAATAAATTTGACACATCAGATTACGTACCCGGCAATATATACAATGCCATTCGTAATAACAAAAAAGTATTAGGTTTGATGAAAGACGAGAATGTCGGGAGAATCGTGACAAAGTTGGCAGATTTAAAAGCCAAACCATATGCCTACATAGGCAATGATGGAAACAATAAAGAAAAATAAGTAAAAAAACTTAAGTGTAGCCGACAAATTAAAAAACAGTGATTACAAATAGAAAGCCTTTTTATGGTGAACGGAGCATTGTAAGAAGCAGATCTCACAGATTGTTTACAGAGATCTGCAAAAAGTAGCGTTAGATCGCTTAGATGATAAGCGATGTGTTTTAGATGACAAAATTTGCACACTAGCGTAGGGCAATTATAAAATAGGTAATCAAATATATATGTAAATAACGATGTATTATGTATGTACGAATAAATGTAAAATAATTATAAACTGAATAACAGAAATATGTAAATGAAATGTAATTAATATTTATGCAAGAATAAATGTAAAAATTAATACGCAATGCAATTTTTTGGGTTTCCATTTTTATTTAGATTTTAATAATAATAATAAAAACATTTTCGGTTGGTCTTATACATATTTATCGAAGTAATTGAGTTTTATTAACCCACGAATTATGAGTTTGATCAAACCCTAGCCACTTCACAAAAAATTTGTTTCCCTGCTTCTTCACTATTTTTACACTAAATAGGCATTTTTGTCACGAACTTTTTGCATTTCGTATTCATAAAATAATCCTAATATTTCATTCTCCTTATAGTCCTTTAGAATGTAAGTAACAGGATTCGCAATTTTTATTTCACTGATCTCAAATATTTCGGTGGTCCAGTTTGGTTCATAGCCTTTCAAGAATACTCTTTTAAATTTGCTAATTCTAACATAATGCCCAACTTTAAACTTTGGTCTTGGAAATGGTTTAGGGAAATTATGTACACTTTGTAATATCTGCTTCTCGTTGTGTTTACTGACTTCATTTGGCTTAATTTTTTTATTCTTTTTTTATTATTTATTATTATTATTGTATTTGGCTAATGAGGTTTGGACTAAGTTTATCCATTTGTAATAATCATTCGTACTAAACATTTTCCCAATTAAGTTTTTTAATGTTCTATTAAATCTTTCATATATGGAAACTTTCATATGCGTGTATTTGTGATAATTTGGGTTAATTTGATAATCTTTCATCAAACCTTTAAAATCTTTATTGAAAAATTCCTTTCCCTGATCAGTCTGAATATTTCTTGGAAATGTATTTCTTCTTTCCAATACCTGTTTCATAGCTTTAACTATCTTTGAAGAACTTTTGGATTTTGCTGGTTGCGCGAAAGCATGTTTAGAAAATACATCAATTCCAACCCAAAGGTATTTATAGCCATCATTTAGCTTATGAAATGGAATTAACTCAATTAAATCTATTTGCCATAAATCATTAATTCGTTTTTGAATGAATCGCCTTCGAACAAAATTTGGCCTGACTGGTTTGTGCATCTCATTAACAACTTGAATTTTACTCATTTTTAGACGTCTATTTTCTCAAAATTCTCAAAGGTAGCTTATGAATATTAACATCCTGCATAACCTTGGTTGACATCTTCCGAAAAATTCAAAACATAATCTTAACAAATCAATCTCAACAACAGGGTCGATAGAGATGGACATATCAACCAATTGAACATCAGTCATCAGTTCATCATCAAGCCTTATTCTATGGTCTTTCTGATTAATAATAAGAAGACATTGTCCATCTTGCTTATATTTAAAATTAAATACAATGCAATCTGGAGTTGGATGATCTAGAATGCTCTCAGGTTCTATAAAGTCTATTTGATTCAATCTTAGTTGCATGTATTCGTTGTAAGCCATTAAATGCGTCCATCGGTCACGGGTGAGACCAATAAAATTATATTTATTGTCTTGCAGCCATAAAAGTGGTTTAAAGTTTCATGACCGTGAAAAACCACATTTGATTTTAGCTTTTAAACGGACAAAATATTCCAAACCAAACATTAATTGACGGTCTTGATTACTTTTTGTTAAACGCGGGGTTTTCGGATCACTTTGTGATATATGATCCATTTATTGAGACGACACAACTAGTGAAAGTGATGTGATTTCTTTTAGAATATAAACCCAAAGATTAGATAAAATCCAGCATAGCTAAAACTACGTTCGCTTTTGTTGAATTCCAGTATTGTCATGGAAATCAGAAAGAAATTTTTATTAATGACTTGGCATATATGAGTGCAAATTCTGTTGTAGGTAACTACTTTTTATAGAGACCGTCGTTCGGTGAAAAGAAATTAAATGAGAAAACTAAGGATCAAAATCACTTTTGTGCTAAATTTATTCATGGTTTAAAATGGTGGAATGGCGCTATAGACTATTCCTCCCTAGGTGACATACTATCTCCCTTGGCAATTATCAGTATGTTTTAGTCGTGGGAAGAGAAAAACAAGTATTTCTTAAAAAATTTTTAAAATCTAAAGTGATATCCGTGGACACTCAAACATCTTTGAGAAAACTACCTAATCATTTTACTAACTGCCCACATCATCGAAATGATTTTAAATTTAGATATGCTCTCAACAATTTACATAAACTTTTTATCTATCTTGAGAAAAAGTCAAACGCTATTGAAATAAATAAATATTTATAAAATAATGTATTCGATGAAGTGCTAGTTTATTCTCTATTTTACAATTAACAAGTCAACACGTTTTATCAATTTTACCATCCATTTACTATGCTTATTAGTGGACCATCAGGGTCAGGCAAAACAACATTTGTGAAAAATCTTATTTACAACAAGGATTTGCGAAACCTGATATGAATAATGTTGCGAATGTTTAATATAACAACGGAATAACAGAGAATTTGGAAAATGTTCTCAATGACCCAACGCTCTTCATACTCGATGACTTAATGATGGATGCTTTCAACAAAACAATTTGTGAACTTTTCACGAAGGGGTCATTGTAGTAACACAGAACATATTTCACAAATCATCGCACACAAGAGATATTTCATTGAATTCAAAAAACATACAGTTGTTTTTAAAAATCCTAGAGATATCCAATATTCATTCAACATTTAGCGAGGCAAACCCATCGCGAAAACTCATCTGAACTTGCGAGAATAGACAAAGATTTGACTAGCGAACCTCACGGTTATTCATTAATAGGCCGTACACAAAGCGTAAACCATTTATTCAGATACAGAACAAACATATTTAATTCGAATTTTTGGCTTTGCTTCGGTGACACTGCAGAAAATAGTCTTAAGAAAGAGTTTAAAGCGACTGAAGAACCACAAACGTGTGCTGTATGTCCTCAAAACCAATAATAGCAAATTAAGAAAAGCTATACTCAACTGTGCTGACGATGAATTAATTAAAACTTTGACTGAGATTATCTTTAACACAATAGCTGTAAACAGTAAACTAAAAAATAAAGATTTGAAGGTTTTAAAAAAGTACAAAAACGAATTTCGAGTCATCTCGAGACCAAACGCGACCGTGGAGTCCAAAAGAAAGGTTCTTGTGCAGAAAGGTGGCGGCTTCTTGCCTATAATCTTAGCGTCACAATTAAACGGATTTATCGGAAAATTGCAAGGCAATGTTCAATAAATTTAAGCCGAAGCTAAATAAAGTAATTCTGTTGTACCCAAGTGCGTAAGAGGCAATGATGGATGACAAGTATTCAGCGGAATTTATTAATAGAAAGCTGTTACCGTATTTCAAAAATGTCTCCCTTTCAGAATATAGTAAGTGGATCAAAATTAAACAAAAATTTACTATTTATATTAGAAGACAATCAAAACCAAGTAAGCAAAACTTTGACCATATACCTGAAACGACGCTTTCTAAAAGTGATGTAGAAAATGGGAAAATTATCACTGAAAAAACTGAAATCTCCCTAAAATACGTAAACGATGGCAGCACATTCAAAAATAGTAAAGAAAAATTACAAAGTGACTTAGATGGTAGTATTTCGAAAAATGAATTTATGACGCCTGAAAAGTTCTTAAATGCAAATAAATAAGCAACACCACACCAACTAAGCAGACAACCTACAAAACCTAATACAAAATCGAGAATTCAAAAACGCATTTCTTCATATAACACCCGGCTTAGAAGCCAACTTAAGACTACGGATGATTTAATTAAAAACGGCCTGTCTACAGATGTTATCATTCCAGACGGAGAACGAAAATTGGGGCAGAAATCTGCAATTCAGAAGGGCGGAAATAGTGTTAAGTGGATTGCTTTACATAAATGTACATTTGCGCTAACATTAAATAAAAAACTATTAGGATCGTGTTTTGAGTTCATTTATCTAATGCGTTTTAAACTATGAACTACATGGAGGACTTTTATGTAACCTTATTAAGCAACAATTCAGTTGTCGTTTACGAAAAGAATACTTTGTCCTCATTTATAAATATTGTAAATCTTCCTACTATTATAAATGATGAGTGGGAAGTTGGAATAATCGAACTGTTTTTAAATAATGCCAACATTGAAAGTGATACATCTCAAGAACAAGCACAGGAATATTCACCATTATTTAGTTATACCGATATAATAAAACCTCGTTGCGTTGGAGATAAAATTTTAAGATGTCTTCGAGTTCTGGCGTTTAATGGAAAAAGTTTAGTTTTGAGTTCACCAGCGTAGAGTAATATAGCCTTGAAATTGCTACTGTAAGGGACATCTGTATACTCATAGTTAGTACCGACGGGTCCAAATATAATTTTCGTGATTCCATTATGTCACTCATTACATTGCTCTTTACTTTAGAAAACAGAAACGCAACTAAAATAAATCCGATATGAATGAGAGCACATTTAACATTTCATTCAGAAGCGTAACAGACTGACATAGAGCAAGTGTATAATTCGCAATACTCTAATCAAACTGGAGGTTGGATAAGCCACATAGCATCATTGTGTGTGTCATCCTAAGTAGTACAGTAGTAGGGGCGCGGTATTGGCTCATTCTTCACGAGTTTTTTTAGAAATTTAAAACCACCGTTTCTTCCATCGTTCGAATGCGATTAAAGACGAAGCAGTGGATACTGCCAAATCTATTCTCAATGGTTTCGGTTGCAAACCACTTAGGAAAATCTTGGCAGAGCAAAGCAAAAAAATTTAAATAATTTAATAGAAGAAACAGTCAACAAGATATCATCGTCGCATCAAAAAGAAAACACGTCAGTCACAAAACAGATCTAAAGCGAAACGCACGAAAAAATTCAATCTACGTAAGTAATTAAGGACACATTTGCTTAGAAACTACGAGCACTCATACGAGCACAGAATGTACGAAAAGCGAATTAGATTTACTTGCACCTCATTCTATACAAAGTAGGATTCTAAATACAGAAGAAGTCTCGTATAATGGTGATGGAGATACACATCGAGATCTTTGCAGCGTTTATTTAAGGTTGGTGGTTCAACTGAAGGATAAAGATTATTCTGATGTTACTGACGGCAAGTGCAGCGTTGTTAATAATCTTCTGCATTCAATGTTTCGAAGCGTGTCCGTATATTTAAATAACGTATTGGTTTCGCAAAGTGACAACAATTATCACTACAGTTCTTACGTGCAAACTCTACTTAGTTATGGCGCGGATGCTGGGCGAACTCATTTATCATATCCTGGATGGTATCCAGATTACCACACCGATGAAATATTTCATGATGGTAAAAAACAATTAACCGAATTGTTTGGTAAGAGTAACGCGGTTGAATTGTTTCGAAAGCTGCATGGAGATATTTTTAATAAACCTAAACTCTTGCTAAATAATGTTGGTTTGCGCATTATATTTAATTTGGAAAAATGATCAGTTTATTTAATGCAAAATCCTGCTAAGGAAACGCAGCATAAAATATTGAAAGCACAATTCTTTATGAATTTATGAATCACATAACTATTAATCCTTGAACACAGGTTGCTCATCATAAAATATTACAAGCAGAAGCAGCTTTATATCCATTTAGCAAAGTAGAAGTTAAAAGAGTCACTCTGTATCTCTCTCTGTATGAAATCATTAGATAATGTGGTCGTAGGACAACTTCCAACATTTTTAACTTATTCAGGCGATGGAACAATGGACTCTTTCAAGCTCGAGCATTTTTACTTGCGAAGGTTTAATTTGTCAGCCAATGGTGTTCGAAAACCCCTCTTAACCTCTCGAATTCGGTTACTCTGCAGAAATACTAAGATCAACCAGAGCTTATATCATGCTATACAAATCAGCTGGGATCAATCACTCAGGCCGTGGTCTTCACATAAATAGGACTCTTTTTGACGATAGGTGTTTTATACTAGCGTTTGATCCATGCGCAGATCATTGTAATAAAAAATTGTGGTGACATTTTAAGACAAGGAAACGTACGCATTGAAGGCAAATTCCCTCGGGCGTTATCATTAGCTGTAACTTGCATAGTTTACTGCGTGTATGGTTCGATGTTAGATATAAATAAAAACAGAAACATGAAAATTACGCTTTAAAATGAATACGATACAAATAGATCAAGCGCTTAAGGCAAATCTCTCTCGAAGAAGAAGTATTTTCCCTCTGTCTCTCTCTCTCTACGAAGAAGTATTTTCCCAGCTAATAATTTACCACGGAAAGTGAGCTCTAAACTTGCTCTTATAATAGCAAATACAGACTACTCCAATCAACCAGGAGAACATTGGGTTTCCATTTACTTTAATTCGAAGTTAGGGGCGGAATACTTTGATTTATATGCCAAAGACCATTGAAGAAAGAATTTTGGAATTTTTTAAAGAGAAACTGCGACACGTATGTATGTAATAACCAGCAACTCCAAGGATACTTTTCACGCCGTTGCGGACATATTATACTTTGCTTTATAGCTTATATAAGAGTCAACGGAACAGTTTAAATGCTTATCTCAAACAATTTAGTAAAACTGACTACAGCTTTAACGATAAGGAAATACTCAAACTATGTAAGAAAGAATTTTTAATAAAATAAATTAAAATTTCATTTAGATATCAAATTCTTTATTTTCATTTGGAATAAAGTCAAAAATAGGTGCATTGGCTATAGATTTATCTCTTCCTCAAAAAATAACATGCTGGATTTTAATTTCTTTCAACTTTTTATACCGGTTTTTGGAGGGGAATACTTGACTAAGACGCTTCGATACAAATATCCATAGTAAATTCCCCTCAGGTGATTCCAAATTGAGGTCAATTTTCCCTCCAAGTTGTGTTGCTTTTGCTTTACATCCAACTATTTTATAGGCTGTGCCAACTGATATCTCATCAATCTTTGTACAGCCTTCTCCTGATGTTTTCCAGGTGTCATTAAGAGTCTTCAAAAAGCTCTATTAAAAATTATTACATATATATAATTATGTGAAACATATTTCTTTTGTTTTTGATTTCTTACCAGGTTTTTTTTTTTTGCTAATATTGATGACGTTTTTCCGTTTCCAATCAAGAACTTGAGGAAATTGACCAAAATTCATTTTACAATTTATTTTTATAGATTGCAGGTCACATTCGCATCTCAATCGCTGCAGTTATCAGGAGGATAAAAATAAAACGCATTTTTATTTTTTATTTATTTACTTAATGCTTTCTTCTGTTAAGCCCTTCAAATTTATCTCTAGAATTTCACTATTGAAGCTGCCATTTAAAAGTTTCTTGCAGTCCGTAGTAACTGAAGATTGATTGGGAGACGGCTGCTCAATTAAACTCCGATCTTTAGGAAACTTGGGCAGTTTGAGTAGGCCACACTGGAGAATATTCATTCGGTTGCTTTGATAAAATAATTTCCAGATTGTCTTCGTTGTCGTCAGAAATTGAAATAATTTCGGGAGTTGTGAAGGTAAAAAGATGACACAATCGTAACTTTCTAATGTGACCATTGCCGCAGTAGATTGATTCTCGTTTTGCCCTGATCACGATAATCTTAATGATGATGTTCGAAAATTGAATAGAACACTCGCGATTATTTTCAACTTAGAAGAGTGAGAGGGCTAATGATGGAAGAACTTAACACTACTTTTAGAATAAAACGCAGTGAATATGCTAAGGAATTTTGATGATTCTGCTAATACCAGTGGCGCTGTTAAATCATCAGCACTATGACCGCTTGCTATAATCAAAAATTCTATTAAATAATTCTTCATTCAGTTTGTGTCAAATTCTTATGAAGCAAGCTTTTAGACTTTTGTATGTGCAGTCGTAGATACTCTGTAATATACATGCATACATTCGTCAAATGTGGTAATAAAATGCAGGAAAAATGTTCTCTAAGGCATTGAAAACATTTTCTCTAATTAAAATTAGTTATATTATTAGAATATTCTGTCTTTACTCATGTATTTAGCATCTTCCACGCCATCCTTGAGGTATTGCACATGGCACGTTAACCTATCGATTGTACATTGCTGTTTAACTAGAATATATTCCAGGTCTACGCAGCATAATTTCCTTAATTGTTATGCAATACACTCTGTAAAAAGTTATTATATAATATAATTAGAGAAGAGATAAAGATGTGACATTGAACATAACTAATGGAACAGCGCTGCTTCTGCTATCTTAACTGACGTATGAAAAAGTTTTCACGGCGTGTACTTTCTTCTATTTTCAAAATGTTTTTCTATGCTCTTACTATTCAATTCTCTCTGGTAGTGCTTTTACTATTATGCAAGCACACACAAACACACTCCCACACACACAAAGGATACGCAATAAAAATGTTAAGTATTTTATCTTCTTCTCAAAAGGCAACCTTTTACGATAAGCGACTGTTAGCTTCTTATTGAATCCTTGCCTTCACTCGTTTGCTTCCAATAAAAACATTCCTCAAAAACCTAATTGCTAATAGACTTTACTTCATATACAGTATCAGTATACATAATGTACGTACATCTACGATATATATAACATTTATCTAGAATTTTTAACATTCTATAAATATCTAGATGTGCATATGAATATATTTTTGAGTAGAGTCCATAAAAAAAAATAAGAATTCATATCAGTTAACGTTTGCAATTTACAATTGAAATGCATTCAGAGATACACCCACTTAAGCATCTATGCACATACGCACTCCCTCCCATATAATATATGTACGTGCAACCGTGCATTCGTTCGTTGAATACAATAGTTGAGATGTCTAAAGCAACATACAATTGATTGAATTTTTTCGGTTAATGGTTTACTTGAATTTTTTATTTTTATGTTAGTTTCACAAACGAAATCGATACTGAATGCAGGCCAGTAGATAAATTGAGGCCAATAAAGTATTGCGGTAAGCACGGGCTGCTAAGGTGAGGGAAAGATATACAAGAATGTCGAAATGAAATGAAAAATATCTTTAAAATATATTACGTTATATGAGCATATACATATATATTCGTAAACATACAAAGGCAAACAGACACATGTTTAATAAAAAACAAAAAATAAAAATAAATAAAAATACAAAAGACGAATATTACAGAAAAGTAGACAAATGTATAATTTAAACGATTACTTGTGCACAGAAAGCTATAGACTTCAAATAAAGATTATGGGGTTTTATTGCACATTTTTTTTAAAGAAATCTTTTTCATAGACAGTCCAGGGTAACAGGTAAATTAACGCTAGATGTTATACTTGTGTGAGCCAAACAATTGCGTAACGTTTTCGATATCTATAAGTGGAAGATATATGCCGTTCATCAACAATGAAAGAAAAATCGACTTAAAAACGCTTCTCATTATTTAATTGGCATGTTTCTCGCTTGTGGACTCAATCACCCATTGAAATCACAATTACGAACTCGACTTGATTTAAACCATGAAAATTCTTACTGTCAGCTTAACGGCATGAAACATTTGAAACAATTTAAGAATTTTTTCCTATATTTAACAAACGCAGAAATTTAGAAATTTTGACTCATATCGACTCATTCTGCTTCATTTCGTTACCACATCTGTGTATTACGCATCCAGATTAGCTTAAGAATCCTCATGAATAGCCGAGTAGGTAAGAAACGCGACTGCCAAGTCTGCGTTCGGGGATTCAAATCTCAATGCCGTAAAGGTTACTTCGCTCGTAGTTGCGCTAAGTGAAAGTTGGTGAAAGCATAACATTTACCGATTGTACACATACCTATTAGGGTACGGCCGCTTCCCTATCTCTTTCTCTTCTTCATTTCTTTCACCGTCACCATATTGCACGTACAGGCAACATAACCTCAGTGATTGAATGGATTTAATAAAAAAAAGGAGCTCTTGCCTAATAGAAATTAGTTTTTGCAGCAAACATAAACTCGTAAACATACACATACATAATTATACGCAATTTTAGAGTTTGACCCTTATTTTTACTTTTTAAACATTGTCGCGGTACTAACACAACTTACATCATAGCTTGCCCGAGCGGTGTTACTTTGTAGCACGCTTTCCTTTGCTTTATTTATTAATGACACCTGGAATAGGATACGGAAGTGCATTGATTTTGATTTCTGATGGACGAGGTTGACGTAGACAATAGATGTAAAGATTGCAGAATAATTGGAAAAGAATCGCGCCAAAGATGCCAAAGAAGACGACCGCCAAATCGCTGCCGGTGGTACTCAGAATCTGTTATAATGGAAAAATAGACGTTTTTCGACCGATGAAAACGCACCTACTTCGAATGTTTAACTTTACTGTGTCCATCTGTTAATTGGTTCGTTTACTTTACTTTATTTGATCGAAATCGCTTCAACTTCCTTGACCGAGCAAGGGCGTAATAGCCATGGATCCAAACATTGTAAGGATCATACAAAACATGTATGATTTATTGGATCAAGCATTGACGTGATTGTATTGCAAGCAAAGAGCAAGATGACACTACCAAATTTTGACAAATAAATTATTTTTCCTTAATATAAAAATTCCGGTTAAATCCTTCATGGAATGTAATCAACATGGCTTGGATGTCTACTGAAAGTTAAGGATAAAGGATAAACCACGATCTGTCGCATAACTGAGTAGATAACAGTCGTGACTACCAAGTCGTCGTTCACGTGTTCGAATCTCAATATACTTTGATCACATTTGGTAGTCGTAGCGGTAGTGAGTGCGCTCAGTCGGAAAAGCAACAACGACTTACCGACTGGGCGGAAATCACTAGTCTGCGGCCACCGCTTATCTCCTTCTCGTTGCCCACTTATTTTTGACCATCAGCATGATTGAGGGTAAAAAAGGGATCCCCTGGTTGGTCATATTAAAAAAAAAGAAGAATAAATTAAAAAAACTTATTTTAGATTTTTACAGCAATCGCTTAGCATATAATTCGTGTTTTACCGCATGAGCAGCCGAGTAGGCAAAGGATCGTGACTAAGAACTAAACAGTGGTGGGTTTAAATCTCAAATGCGGTAAAGTTTGCAGTTATCCGGCAGCCTTTACAATTCACACTTTGTAAATTTACTTACAAAATACATGAACAATAAATGAATAAATAGATCGTGTGTGGGATTTAACTTAGTTGGTATCATGCCGTACATTTCCTTAAATATTTAGAATACATATTTATGTATTTCCATATTTATCGTTTACTGGAAATAAATAAACAAATCAAACAAATTGCGAAAGTGTGCACAGTAGAGTTTAGTGTTATTGATATTACTTACGTTATTTGCCAATAATTTGTAATCATTAATTTTCCTTCTATATTTTATTTTGTAACTGATTAACTATAATCAACTAACAAATTTTTCCATTCGCTAGGAAATGTTTTAATTTAATGCTGTAGCTCTTTTTGTACTGTATATATATATATATATATATATATATATATATACTTATATTGTAAAAATCCTTGTACCTAGGTGAACATGATATGTTGTTGATGGAGTTTTGTGCGGTTACAAAAAACCTATATAAACATAATTTATTATCAGAAAACGTATTAAATGCACTTTATGCAAACGAACTGGTAGCAAGGGTAGCGGCATTGGCGACATATGTACATATATGTGCATACGATAGACGCATGTACGAGTAGCTGGTATATGGTTTTGACCGACTTTACAATCCATCATCATCATCATCAACCCCATCCTTATCCTCATCATCGTTATCAACCTTATCAAAAGAATTTATGAGTAAAAGTAGACATATGGATACATTTGATAACACAAATTGTGTATATGAAAAAAGAAAAAAGAGAACATAAAACAAAAAAAAAAAAAAAAAAACCCGACAACCAACATAATTATGTGTTGATATGTCAACAACATAACCAAAAAACATACACATAAGAGTTACCTCAACACGACAGCAATATTATAAATACATCGAGAATATCTACATACATACCGATGTAATTATGTTTATCAAATATGGCTAATAAAACAGAAAAAGTCGTTGTTAGAACGCAATGTAAATGTGTGAGTGGAAAAAATTAGTACAATTCTATCAACTAAATCATTTAATAAAAAAATATCGTTGCATGAAAAATAGAAGGAAAAAATAAATAAATAAATTGAAAACAATTTTCAAATCATGGATTTAAAAAATTTATACACATCCTCACATTCACACCCACGCAACCACATTCGCTCATTCATATTTCTCTTTATCCACCTACTATTTGCATATTATTTATGTTTACACGCGCGTGTATGATGTTTGTATATAAACGTACATAATTATATACATATATATATATAAAGAGAAGAGGAGAATGTAAAATCTTTATATCCTAATAAATCATAACGACAACTTCCGCATTCATATTGAAATAATTTACATCAATGGCACAGCAAACAATAACAAACACGGACACCAGCAGCAACCATGCATAGCATAGCGTGCACTATATCATCATATGTATATACAAGCGTTCATATACTCACATTTGGAAGCACGTATATAGATATATATATATATATCTGTGTTACGATTGTGTCTAACAGTAATGGGAGAAGATATGTTTTCTATTTATTCAAACAAATGTACAGAAACACATAGTCGGAGACACCAACAAATATTAATGGAATCACTAACCTACACACATCTCTCTCTATGCCTGGAAATTTTCATATATATATATGTATATATACAGTTATACTTTACCCTATATTCATTAAGCCATGATGTATGTTTGAATATTACATTATATGGATTTATAATTCCCTATGTGTTGGCAATGATGGTGACAGTGGTAGTCCTGATACAGAATAATTCGTTCTTTCGTTGGTTCGCTCATTTCGTACACAATCATTCATGCAATCAGTCGTTCATTCATTCATTCATTCATTCATTCATTCATTCATTCATTCATTCATTTATTTATTCTATCCTTCGCATACATATACACATATGGAGCAAACATGCTTAAACCAACATACGAATACTTTTTTATATATGCTAAACCTACCAATTTTTATTTTCATATTTGTTTTTTTTTTATTTCACTTTTTATTTCTTTTTTTTTAAGAAACATTCACAAAAAACACAGTGACATTTCCAATATTTGTAGCTGCATGTCTCATGAGTATATATTTACGTGGCCTTAATGTCTCTCTGCCAAATGCCAGCGAATGAGAATGAAAGAAATAACACATGTATACGTAACGGATTGAGTGACATAATCACTGCATCATATCATGGATGCATACATTAATTTTTTTTATTTCCAAAACGAACAGTTATTAATCTTGAAAGCTTAACTCATTTTATTTATTTTAATTGAAAACAAACATTTACTCATTTAAAGAAACAAATACTGTCAGTCCTTCGTTAAGTATTACATCTCTTATATTTATAAAAAAGTTCAATTTTTCCGTTCTTTGAAAACTTTGGGATCGTTATTATAATTATATGTATATGTATGTATATATATGTATATATTGTTGTTTTCATGTTTGTTGTTTTTCATGTGCCATTTGAAAGAACTAGTTTCATTTGATGCCACAATATGTGCGCAGCTTAGGCCGTATGCGTAACTCGAATTATTATATTTGACTATAGCAATATTTCGAAATTTTGAATTCTTTCTCTATACCTTGGTAATATTTTTTGTTGTAAGATGTTCACTGTACTGCTCTCGCAAAAAGTCCCTCATTTTCATCTTCATTTTAATACATTTATTTATCCATTGACGTGTGAATCGTTATGATGTAAAGATTTTAAAATTTTGTTATTGTTTTAGCAAAGAAGGACGGTGCCAAGTTCATTCCACTCGTCATATTGACAAGGTTTTGGGATTAGGGTTTTTCCATCGGGAGTCAGACAAAGGTTCTCTAAGTGTTTACCGACTGATCTATTCAAATAACAAATAAACAAAAAGGAATAAAAATATGGTTAGAAACATAATTCGGTCAAGCATTTTCAGCCTGTAACAACTAACATATACCATATATCGTACGTGTTCAGATCGTTGGCTGCGCTTATCAAATCAGCACGTGGCTTCACGTCAATCATGAACATCCTTCACATATATCTGTTAGCTTACAAACATCTAATTTTTTGTGCACATATGCTGATAATCAGGAGGTGCTCGCTTCAAGATAGCGGTTTTTTATAAGCTCAAAATGTGTTATGGCATTCGCTGCCGTAGAGGGCAATTGGCCTCTAGAAACTAGGAAAGCAGAAGAACAAAAGAATAAGGTTTTCCCCATATGCTTTTAACAAACCGCTTACTACCAACCAACATCAATGGAAGTGGTCACAAGCCGAGATAACTTGAGCAAAACAAGCTTATACACCAGTTTTAAATGGCTTTTCAAACAAGTTATATAAATTTATTTCTTATCAATGCGAAATGATTTTAATTGAACGTTGAAGCTTGGATCACGGCCAGCGTATAAACTGAGTTATAAAAGGTATAATTCGTTGAGGTGGATCTCTCGCTTGTTTTTATTTGTTTCACTACCAGTGTTTGATTTATAATTTCAGTATAATTGCTTGCATTTACTTTGGTCATCTTTTTACTTGAAAAAGGCATGTTTTGGGAAAAATCGGTACAATATATATTAATGAAGTTTTCCATAATTTTCCAAAACTTTTTCCGATTTCTCTAGCAACAGGGCGATACCGTGTCGAAAGATTGGTTTGGCAGCGATCGAGTCATCGATTCATTTTCGCACTTCTTCAGCATCTCGAAACCGCGTGTCACCCAAGGCATTGATCTGAACAAGCGGTATTTAGAGGACGCTATGTGCCGTGAGTCCACTGGCGGTGGCAGACCTTCTTATTCGAGCTGCAACAATTTATTCCCGACAACTCTTGGAACGTGAAATGAAATTTCAGTCAATTCGTACGATAGCCATTTTCCTTCTTTTATTTCATCCAATAAGTCTTGCCAGTGTCAGTTCTCTTCGAATTTTTTTGGGCCTCCAGGCTGTTCTTTGTCATTGGCATCGTTGTGTTCACTGATTAACTCGAATAACTCAACAGTGCTAAACGCAAAACTGTTACTTTATGTGAAGAAGGATCAGAATCATCGAATTTAGCCGTGGTATACATTGATACTTCATATTACTTTACCATTTTTCCCAACATGTCTCGCTGGTCAACCTTTTTGCATGCACCTAATGTTTTATTTGAAATTTACATATGACTGCTAATCTTCCGACAGTACACCGTCTTGTTATTACGTTATGTGTTCAAAATCAATTAATTTAAATTACAGCTGAATATAGCTTAAATTGAAAAGTGGAGCAAAAACCTCTTGACTACAATTTCAGGACAAAAACAGAAAAAGCACATTACTGTTTACATAATATTAATTGCAGTTGTGAAATAGTTTTTAACTCGACTAAGATTTTAACTTTGTTTGTTTTTTTTTATTCGCTTTTTTTAAATACTACAAAAATCCTTTATACCTACCTATAATACAGAACTGGTATGCTATGCACATGACGCACTGATATTAAGCGCCCATGTATACGAAAGGCAAAGGACGGCAATAATTGAAATGTTTGCAACATTTTTTGCTTTCCGCTTTTATGCTTTATTTTTGCGCATTTTTGCTCAATAAGCCAATCAATTTTCATAAATCTTTTTTGTATATCAAATATTTTTCCCAATTTTTTTATTTTTTTTCTTAACTGTGTTTACACAAAATCAAAACGAATTTCCCGCAAATTCAAAACACAAACATTCATATGGTTGAGTGTGGGTGCATGTGCATGCACATCATGTACATCTGTTCATGTATGTGTGTATGTGTGTATATTTGCGTGGATGCGTTTATATGTATAAGTATAAAACTTTTTTATGTATTTAGGTTAAGTCGATTTAGTTTTATTATTGATTTAATTTGAAGCCAGCTTGTAAAAAGCGAATGGAAAAATTAAATGAATCTTCAGGCAAATCCCAGGCACCCATCATCTACGATAAGCACTAATAATTTGTTTGCCTTTGCCGTAATTGTGGGTACGTCGTCTCCTTTTTTCCACAAGAGATTAGAAGGTAGCTTTGTTAAAGACTTGAAATTTTTAAACTTTTTCGCCTTTTTTTTGGGCGTTATTTCAGTCTGCGCTGGGCTTGAGCTCATCTTCTTACATGTAGTTTGAGAAACAAAAGGCAAATAGTGCTGAGTATATGTGTCATAATTTTTGCGATTTTGAGGATTCAAACAGTAGCCACGCCTTAGATCCTCCTCAGACTTTCAATTTATCGAAAATATTATAAAATAATCAAACCTATACAATTGTAAAATGTCATATATTCATGCCGTACACTTGCATTTATAACTAATTAAGACCTTTTCTCTATTGCACTTGATCTATTGTTTTAGTCCACCACATACGTAAAATTTATAAATGTTACAACCCGATTAGCAAAACTAATTTCCTTTTTATCTTTAGCGGTGCCGGTTGTACAAAAACCAAGAACATTGTAAATAAATGAAAATTGTAAAAAAAGATCAAAAAAAAGCTACAACAACTAAAATATATATATATATATATATATATATATATATATATCTTTGCTATTGTATATATAATAATATATTTATAAAAGCAAAGCAAACTTGATAACAAAAGTTGATGACGCCGAGCGAAAACTAAAAAAGAAATAAAAAATAAATGGCGTAGGTTTACGCTTAAGGGAAATTGTTGCACAAATGAGGTTTTTTCCGTTCGCTCGTTGTATGATGATTGTTGGTGCTACAAATTGCAATCGCGTTGTTGGCAGTGCGGCGTGCTTGCCGCATTGACTAAGAAAGTGGCAGCCATAAAACGTTCTGATGTTACAATAAACTTTTACGCACAACTATTCTCGCACACGCAAACACACGGAATGAAGAGGCAGATTGAAGAAGAAAAAAAGAAGAGAGAAAATTCTCGTATACGTACAGCAGTACCACACTGCTAGCTATAGATATATTTTAAAAGTGATTGTAAAGAAGCAGAGACGTGCGACTATTTTTATCCGCCCTGGATAAGTCTCTAACTAAATTGGTTTCTATAAGGAATGGAAAGCTGCTTTGGATTTCTATTAATCATAAATTTTGAGGCAACGTCTCTTTCTTTATACAGGAGATTATATTCTCTTTCTATTTATTGTAGTAAATTACAATTAAAAATGTGTTTACTAAATTAAAATATTAAGTTCTCTAAACCCTTGTCCAAGCATGCACGCATATGTAAAAATAACTTCCAAAATGTTTATGCTCGCAGTTTCCGCCATTCCTTTGTTATATGCATATACATGTATATTGCGTAAGATTTGTATATATGTGTAAGATTTGTAGACGATTATCGTTATATCTCTGTTTTCATTCAATTTTCTCAGTTGTGGCCTTATCATTACACCATCCACCATATTGGATTGTACTGGCTTGATCCTCTCGACTCCAATACCTGTTTCGTGCATGTTCAAAGGTGACATACGGGACTTCCGCCATTAAAGTTGACATTGTTATGATATGCGTACACAGAAATTATTGATAAATTGAATCTATTGTGTTTACGTGTAATAGAAGACGATTGAAATTTTAAATGCAAAATATGTTGAAACAGTTTTCACGTTTCGAGACAGTTGATTATGACATTTATAAATTATTTCGGGTTCCAGCGGTCGTTAAATGAGCGACAGCTATGCCGGATATCAAAATCTGTTTTTACTTTGCTTAGAGTTATATTCTCATTTCTTAATAGTACCTGGTTCTTAAAGTTTACGTCTTTTTCCCTCAATTTTCAGTAACACAATGGAATTTTTTATTTTTTAAGATCATCAGAAATTCTTGTAGACGAACTATTGAAGAACATATATGCTTTAAAAAGTCCCTGAAGCTTACTTCTGGGTGTTACCACTGTTTTTGCGAAATGCGTATATCCCCACATTCATCCCTTTATGTATATATGTATATATATATATGTGTATATATATATATATATGTATACATAAGCATAGATGTTTGTATATATATGTATATATGTATATATTTATATATATGTATATATAATATTCGAAGATTTTTGTCAGCAGATGACGTTTATATATATATTTATATATATATATACATATATATGCCTATATTAGCAGTTAGCAGTTAACCAGACTGCAGCAAATGATCAAAAACCCGGGCATAATTTATCAATATAAACAGCGTCGTCGTAACGACAGAACACACGGAGCGTCTCGATGAAAAAATTGAGATGATCTGGATGGGAAGACGTGTAGCTCGAAACTTGCCTCATGCCAATGCAATATATTTGGTAAAGCTCCGTCAACCTCTCTGGTATTTAAGCAAAATTGATTTTGAATAATGGAAAACTGTAACAAAAATATGAAAAACAATCTCTCATTATTTTTTTTGCCAGGCATTTTCGCATGCACAACTAAAGGAGACTTTTCCTATACATATTTTAATAAATGTTTTTTTTTATTCGGTTACATAACTAACAAATTGGCAAAACCACATGAAACATAACGAGCGAAATGGTTGGCATACCAACCAATTTACTAAGCATCAACATGCCTACGTGCATAAGTTGTTGTATTATAAAAATTTTTGTAAGGCCATGCATGCATTTGGTTACCCATCTCCTTCTCCTTTCCGTTCCCGCTTTTTATGCGTGCATTAGCACTCCATATCAATGAAATGGAAAATATTTATGATATCAAGCTTAAGACTTACTGCTCGCATAAGAATATTACGTACTTAACGACATACAGCTAAACATTTTCTTGTTTATGATGTTGACGTAAATTTATTATAAAATATTTCAAATGAAGTCATTGCAGCTAATATGTGTGCATGGAATCATCTACAAAAAAAAAGAAACAAAATAAACAAATGAAATAAAACAATAATAATTATACAACAACACTTATCATAATAAATATTAATTAGGAAGGTGTATGTGGTGTAGTTTAATGCAGACAAATAAATAATGCTTGGAACGGGAACTTTTAAAATAATTTAGGCCATCAGTTAACTATACTACCTGCTCAATTGATTTATTGGCTTCTGCATTTTACTTTGAAAGTGTTTGAAAAACACTTTTTGGAAATATTTACTTGACTTGGAAATTTGCTTGTCAAGGTTGACTAATTAATTAAGCAAGTACATCGCAAACAGTGCTACCCGAAGAAATCCGTCCACAGACTACTAAACAAACGAATAGGGAAAGAATCGGTGTACACTTTAGACACAAAACTTAGGAGAAAGTTCCTTTTGTCACTCTTTCGAAGTGGTTTCATTTCGTTATGATAAATCATAATAGAACACGCTCAACAGCACACTCCAATTGGCTCCGTCATAGTTATTTAGCTTCAGGTTTGTCTATTCTGCTTTATAGTCATTTGGTTTTCGGATATCGTAACGCATGCACTCTTAAGCAGCATGATCGTACAAATTAAGCAGGAAAAGTGAAGTTTCCCGCAAATTGCTTCTTTTTTTACCTAGAATTACTATGCTGCATATGCCTTAGTGGGATAACTCATAAAGTTGAGCAGAAATCAGTCTTATTCTTTCTTAGGAATTAATATTTTACGGTAAAAAATTGTATTACGCAGATTACCGGACTGAAAACATTTTAATTTCCATCGTAAAGGTGATCCGAATGTTTATATGGACAGTTAGATGTGTAGCGACGTGAAGAATGTTCGCGTAGCGGTTCCTTTATGGCTACAGTAAAACATCATCTATTTTTTTGTAGACCTATCGCCTTATCGCCTACAGCCAGAACTTCCGGGACGAGCGCAACTGAACTATATTATTCGGTGCGGCTTTTGATTATGTACGCCTCCGTTAAATGGCGTAGATGAGAATTTTCATCGAAATAAAATTGTAATATATAATGAGTTATTTTTCGAATTGGCAATGACTTACAAATTAATATAGAGAGTTAAAAGCTATTTACATCAAACGATTTCCCATCTGATTTGCTGTGGGTCACACATGCTAGATACCTCATAGAAAAAGCGCATCAATTTCTAAAGTACTTGAAATAATTGAGACATCGCTAATCGATACGTTCAAAATCGTAGAAATTTAAAGCACATTAGCATACATAAGACAATTTTAATCAAAAACGAATGATGGATTCGCGACTGTGGGTTACAAGCAAGCTAAAGGAAGTCGGAATAGCACAACCGACGGAAACCGATACGAAGTTAGTTTTGTCTTCCGGTATATGACACCTGTAAATGAGTATCGTAGACCCCAAAGAAGGTAAATACATTCTTCAACAGGGTGATATATTAAGTTGATTGAGCAGAGTTTCCTTCTTCAGCCGTCTGCCTTACGTGTTGTATGTGTTTTTAAATATTAAATTAAAGGGTGAAACCCTGCTCTCGTATCGTTAACTTATTATCACAGCTCGAATTTGAAAATGTGTTGGGCTCTAAGACACCCCTGCATAGGACAAAAAAAACACTTCATTGCCCACAACTTCCAAATCATAATAGATATCGATTTGAACTTTTTCCCTCCTTGTTGATTTTATTCATTATTATTGCAATATTCAATAAATTTTTATTTATTTGTCACATCCGAAAATAAAGCTAACATCAAACGATAATCAAAGTTCTAACTTATTGTTGTTTGCTGAATAACATTTTTTGTTTTATTTTAACTAATATTGTAGGATAAAACCAATTAAAAATTTCTGCTATTATTTCAATAAAATCAGCAAAAACAAATATAATTAAATGTATGAAAAATCATAGAACGAAACAATGGTTTATTTGCATATGACACCATAAACACACTATAACAAAAGCAAAGGCATGAACATATATACAAACATTTAGCCATATATGCGGATATATATGTAAATATGGGTTGGATATGTGACGATTTTTAAACATAATAATTTAAAATACAAATCCATGGTTATAGTTGATTTTTGTCGTTACTGCTATTATTACTGTTGTTCCCGTTGTCATTGCCGTTGTTTATTTATTGATATTTCAGTCACAATATACACATACATAAACCCATAGTCATACGAACGACAAGCCAAACAAAATAAACTTAAGTTTATGCAGAACAAAACAAAACGGAAGAGATATTACGCATGGGTTTAAAGCGAACACTTTAGTACTCATCATCTGCCATCACAATTCTCGCCTTTTTGACAAAAATTCACACACGTGACCCATGCAACGCTTACACGTGTCTCTACTTTTTCTGACTTCCTATGAGATTTGCTTAAAGTATGTATATACATATATGTATATACATATACGTGTTCATAAATGAACGCATTAATATTCAGCTTAGATAGAATCCTTTAACAACGATCACTAACTTAAATTGGAATGATATACGACGTGCACGATGGTCGCAATATGAAGCAGAAACGCAACGAAACCTCCTGCATATGTTATATGAAATTTCAAATTATATTTTTATGCCATATAACAAAACTCCATAAGCATATGCGCGAATTAAAGTACACTTACTTTAGTCTTTACTTAAACTCACTTACTTTACCCTATTTCGTGGAAATTATGGGAAAACTCGGCTTGCAGTTAGCCAATAATCAAAATTGACCTGAGAATTGAAAAAAAACTTTATAAACTTTCTTTGCTTTGCTTTGAATTTTTTTTTTTTTTTTTTTGTATTAACATCGGTATCAGCGGGGACTGGTTTAGAAATTTAATTTCTGCACCCATGAATGAAACCATTTTAAGAAAAGACATATATATGCAAACATTGGCCTAAGATCGCAATTGCAGAACCAAAAATCTCCTAATTATGTATTATATATGCTTTCTAATATCTCTGATAAGCATTTTCAAACGTTACAAGCCTTTCATAAATATAAGAAAAACTAAGTGTGCGATCCGTAAAGCCAACACCGCATAGAAGCGTAACCAAGCCATTTTATATTGTGAATATAGCGTATATGGTGTAGGAATACAGCTCCCACACATCACAATAATAACGTAAAGCGCTTAGATCACGGTATACAAACTCACACAAGGCACCTTGGAAAGAAGCAAGCGGAATTTGGATTTTTTTTATTTTTTATCGCTGAATGAAATAAAAAGATCCTGCGACAACTTGGCCATGTCTGACATATATATATATATATTGCCTGCGGATTGTCTGACATGGCCAATATATATATATATATATATAAGATATGCGCGGAATCCTCTCCAAATTAAACTTTCGTAATTGATCCTGATTTTAGAAGAACTTAGTTTGGAGAGAGGAAAACCCCATAGTTTTAAACCAAATTTGATATTTTGAAGGAAGTTTGTAGATTAACATCCATGTGCAGAATAAGCGTAGAGGGAGGATCGAAAGGCGATTCTTTCATATTTCGTAAACAAAACCTTTCAATTTAAACAACACTTTTATAGTTTATAGGGTGTATTAAGGTGCTGCAGATATATGAAAGACTAAAAAAGACTTGAGATAGATCCACCTCTTATTATATAGATCGATTTAAGCTTGTCTGTCTGCTTTCCCGTCTGTTTGTCTTCTTCTTGTTCTTGAGTTCCACCTAAAGGCCGTAATTTCGAGACATAACCCCGACGTACTTGAGGTCAAGGAAGAACTCTATGGAAAATAGTTGGGATCGAATCACTTTTTCGAACACTTTCCATAATGCCTTGTTTTGAAAAGACGTCGTATGAATAACTGTAGGCCAGTTATAAGGTTTTTACTTCTTTATATTATACAATTTAAAGGCTCCGTAAATATTTTAAAATAATTAATTTGTCTATGTTGAGTTTAAGTCCGTTCGCTGTGAAAGTTGAAAGAAGTAGGCGACACCTTAGTTCCCTCGAAATAAATACTAATAATAATGATTGGACATAGAACACCATGCATGTTTGGATCTGGTGAGACAGGAAAGCTATTGGTATCTTTATAGGCCATAAGTTCTCTTTAGAAGAGTTCATGGGTACTTTATGTATTAGTTCTCCGAGATTCTCTGCATGGGCCTTTTCTATTACCTGCAATGATACAAATTCGTTTTCCCCTTTAGTACGCAATCCACTAAGCCGGTAGGAAAATTTTTCTCATTTATTCTACGACTAAATTTTTCAAAACAATTAACACAACTACGCTTATGATCTTTACGTGGCTGTACGTATTCGCACAGGGCTGTTGTCTTCAATTCTCCAAATATTTAAAGTAATCTTAGGTTTTATAGATTTCGAAGGGAGGTTACACCTTATGATGTATCATATTCGATAATACAGCGATAAATATAGATCAACTTGAGACTTTATGCTATAGTCAGTTTATATCGGTTCGTTCAATTGTAAGGGGCATAGTTTTTTAAACAATGAAAATATCGAACTAACTACGAGGAAAATGTTGTTAAAAGTCATCAAGTACTGGGCATTAGTCAAGTGCAGCATTGGGCATTAATTCCGCCATTTTAAGAGTATCACTTTTGACGTAGAGAGCGAGATGTGTGCAGGGCACTGCACCAATATGTGAAGAAATTCCTGTTTGAAGAGTCATGTCAAACGCAAAAAAAAAAAGAAAAAAACACCTCAGAGAGTCAATGTGATTGTTGTTTACAGCAAAATGGAGTTAATGTAGAACTCAAGAAATTAGGATGCAATTCCATGCAAAATCCATTTTTCTTATGAGAAAAGGCCTTTTCGCATCTTTTTGTGGGAGATGCTCTCCGCTCAATATATGTTGGTGCTAGTAAGTCGAGTATTCAAATAAATACGGTGACGTTAGGTCGAAACTCGTGATAAAGTGATTTTTCAACAAATGTCGTGAATTATTATATGTTACTCCAACCTCGATTTTCATCAAATCTTTCATTTTTGTTCACTACTTGTTTATATTCAGGATACGTAGTCTGGCTTAGCAAAGTTTACATTTTCATAATAATAGGAAAAAAATGGGTCGATTTGTGGTGAGTTTCATAAAACAAATTATTATCAAAATAATTAGGAAAAGTCGGAGCTAACGACCTACAATATTTTGAACAAAATATTTTAAATTTTTTCTTGTTTTAGTAAAAAAAAATTCATCATTACTTCATAACAGAGCCAATAGTTAACTGGTTATGACCAGGGTTTTGCTAGAAATTGTTATTGATTTTTGAAATGAATTTGTAGGTGTTGCCCATTACAGCACTACACGGCAGAGTTCATGCACATTTCACTGGCGCCTGTACATATATGCTTAACAAAATGGCAAAGACAAAATGGACTTTGTGATTATTGTTGTATTGTGGAGAAATTACCAGGGCATTGAGATATTTGTATATACAAATATGTATATTTATGTATAGCTGAACGTCTATTGCTTAAATGTGTATATATGCACATAAATTGAGACAAATAACGATAGCTGAAAATTGTACACAAATGCAAAAATCCACAAGTCACCTCGCGCTCACGTTCAAGCACATACATGCATGTTCGCTCATACAAACATTTGTTTACTAAACTACATTCAGATACAAACATGTTTAGTTCACATTCTGCCATAGTTACTCTTCTCGTTCGTATCGTTGTTATTATTATTTTTTCTGTTACACTCTAAGTGAAAACACAAATTTATTGAAAATTACAAAAAATGATTTTTAAAATATGATTTTCATTTTTACCTTGGTGTTCACAAAGAGTCATTACAATATTAATTTTCCTCTGAATAAATAAATAGAGGAGAAGGAAAAAAGTGGAAGCAGTTTTTTCAAATTTTTTTTCTATTTGTTTTAGAAAAGTGAAGAGTTTCAAATGAAATTAAAAATAAATGAAATATTTATGAATAATTTTCGTACGTTTACGTTTTCCTATTTCTCCCCCTCTATATACATATATCACACGCTAGTAATTAAATATTTATTTAAATTAAAAAAAGCAAAAAAAAATCAAAAAATATGATAAAACTGTTGAAATAACCTCAATGCATGACACTGACAATATTGACCGTAATGCTGATGATATGAATGTTAATAATTTGCATGCATATGCATGCATATATAACTAGGCATATACACAGCTGAGCATAACATATACCAACACGTTTACATGATTAATAAATAAAAAAAAATTCCTACTTTATCACCACACTTGAGATTCCGTTACCCTATACACCATATTCTCCACGTAGACTTGTGCGCTTGTGTGTGTATCTATATAGCATCAGTCCAACCACATTGTTATACGGATGCATATGTATTTACGTAATGTATGTGTGCGGGCGGTTCTTTACTGCTGTTTTTTTATGGTTTTTCGTTTTCGTTTTTTTTTTTAACCGCAGCAACTTGTAAATAATAAATTACTCAGAAAAATTGCTTACGTACACTTTACTCATTTATTTATTTATATGTCAACTAAACGGGAAAATGTGCAAAAGTTACGTTCTATGATGAATATAAAAATTGTGATTTGGATCTTTTAGTAAAGACTAACATTTGACTGTAAAATTGTCCCGATGGCAAACAATTGAAATGCTTTACTGTTTTGAAAACAAGTGTAAATTCTTTATTTGACTTTAAAGCCAAAGTCTGATGACCAACCCCGATATAAAACTTTATTTTGCGACATGTGAAAAAGATTTCCAATCTTCAAAATTTCTCAGCAAAAACCGTTGGGTAACAGGACTTCGGCTATGTGCATTGATGTGCAGAACTGGAATTGATGCTTTGGGCCCTTCCCTCTCCAAACGTCCTTACAAAAAACTAACCTTTGTATAGGAAAACCGGCTAATTTTTAATATTTCACAATAGCAAATGGTCCATAATGGGGAATTTGACATAGAAATCAATTGTACAAAATTTGGATCACGTACGTCTATTTATCGTACCGCACACCTATAAGGGTACTCATGTAAAGTAAGAATTTCAGTAGCAACAAAGTTTATTTATTATTTGGTAAGTAACAAATAATAAGAAATTATTTTCGCTACCTTTGAACGACGTCAGATCAGTATGATTCACACAGACACAACGTATAGTATCTGGTATATCATCATGAAAACTAAAACAGAGTTGTATTAAGGCAAGTGGTGTAAGCTATTCGATTTTGCTCGATTGTGATGGGTTTGCTTGTTTTGCTCATGCTCTCCTTATCGTAAATTGCTATTTCTTCACGAAAAGGAAATCGAAACTCGAAAAAAATACTGTCGCCCGCATCATTCCGGATTCTGACTTTTGCTATTGTACTCCCTTAAAACAAAATCTGAATTCTCAGTGTCCTTTCCCCTACAAATATAGGAACTGTTGTCTGTAAATTGTTATGCTCACGATTATATTAATTTGACCCTGAATTGAGTTGAATTGAGTTAAGGATTTAAAAATGATTTTTAGCCATATTATGTAAATATGTTAGGGATAGAATTACTATAGAATTACTGTTGCATATTGAACTGAAAAAAGGCGATGATGACTACTTATTAGGTTCAACACTTCACATAGTTGCTAGGGTTGAATTTTGCCCGGATTTCCTAAACTTAATTTCCTCACAATTTACAGTAACAATATTTGATAATACTTTGTGGTCAGAACACTGAAGTGATGGCAATGACATTCAGCGATGTTTGTTTGTCAATGTTTTTGCCAAAGCCTCAGGACGCTTATGTGCGGTCAGATTAATATAGGCAAGCACCCTCATAAGGAGTAGCATTGTGCAAGTCGTAATCTGTTACAGTTATCTTTAAACTTTACGCGATTTTGTGCAAAGTGCTGCAAGAAGCAAAAGTATGCAAAACCAATATTTAAAGCGAAATAAGGAAATCAAGTTCTGTTGGAGTTGACAATTGTGCACACGCCGCCTAAGTTGCAAGCACACAAAAAATACATAGTTTTCTTGTCAAAATTGAACTTGAACGGAGATGCTTCGGAGCATTCTTGCAAAAAGGCATTGTGTAGTTGTAACGATAGTTTCGGCTAAATTTTTGCCTTCATTTGTAAATTGTAGCGACTTTAAAACTTCTTGCTTCTTGAAGTCACTTCAATTATTCATCATTTGCGGTGATATATTTTATCGTATTTGACACAGTACAGCATTCTCGTCCTTTTCGAACACTTATTTGTATATATTCATACGCATGGCATGCATTTGACGCTTATTTAATTTAATTTCAATTCATTTCATTTAAAGCTTAGCGAACTGGGACGTCCATTCACTGGCGGCTCATGGTGTGGCAAAGCCACTGGACCGCAATTGTATTTTAGTGAAACATCAACGGTGACAGCTTCAGTTAAGGTAAATTTTTACTGTCTATATCATCTCTTTCTCTCTTCGATAGTAATTATTGAAAAAAAAAAAAAAAAAAAAAAAAAAAAAAAAAAAAAAAAAAAAAAAAAAAAAAAAATATATATTAAATTTTTTTTTTATCATTTTGATATATAAATGACCGATGACACCGATGTGTTGTGCTTATGGTGAAACATTGCAAAAAAAAAAAACAACTTAGAAAACTAAATCCGGCCGGGACCAACTCTTTTATCTCCATTACCGCTACCCTAAAATAGACAAACAAAGTAAAAAAACAAAATTTTCATGCTCTATGATTTTTTCTATGTTCTAAATAAAAGTTTTCGTCATATGGGCATGGGGGCGTTGCAGGCGTGTCACTTGAAAAGTTTGGATCACTTCCAAATTCTTTTGCAATTTGTGGGCAATATCTTCAGTTTCGCTAACGGGGAACGTTTACCCAAATTGTTACACAATCACGCAGACGGGTAAATGGACAGACAAGGAAACGGACATGTTTAGGTGCGTTCCAAATTTGAAACTGGCCAAGTATTTATATGCTTTATGAGGTATTGGAAAATAATTAAATTTTGACACACTATAATATTGGGTAGGCATGGTCAATTTTTTCCATTGTTACGCACGATTGCCACAGCATCGCCCATAGAATATGCGTTCAACATTTTTGTACAATTATTTGCTATAGTTTATGAGTGATGCGCAAAAAAACCAATTTTTCATTCCTTTTGAAAAGCAGATGTGTTCACGTGGTGCTGTGGGCGTATTCTTCGACTAATTTGGTCCATTTTCAATACCAAAGTGCGTGCAAAAACTTGCAATGTTTCTGTAAATTTTGAAGTCAATAGCCTCATGTTTGCGGCCATCAGAATATTTAAAACAGACATTACACAGACGGACAAAGGGACATGCTTAATTCGATTTAGAATTTGATGCTGACCAGGAACTTTGTACACTTTGTATACTCCTCCTTTGATGATAGGTATGAAAATAATAAGCTTATCTTAGAAAAGCATATATGAAAACTTTTCATCAGTTATTGTAATATTTCGGATAGAATTATTTCATCGATTTATTGTTTAGTTAAAGATCTTGAACAAAAAGCCTCCACAATAAACACGTTGTGGCGAAAAACCCAAATTTAATAATTTGAGTTTTCATGAAAACCAGTCAATTTTAGAAGAGACCAAACTCCAAAAGCGTGCCATCCTTCATTATATAAGCAAATATTACGTAGTTGGTATATAAGCAGAGTATTTGCGGTCGGCAAAATCAGCCGAGTCAAGAGAGTTAAATTGAAATATTTGAAAGGACAAGACAAGAAAGCGTTCTATACTATCCTAAAAGTCTTTCACGTTACAATATCATAATTAAAACGCAAATCTACCGAAAGCGTTTTCACTGTCCTAAGAGTGTTCACAATGGTGCATATCCTCTGTCTATTATCTTCGAATTAAAGCTGAACCGAGTCTTTTGTACAAGAAGCCATTAAAGAGGCCATTCGCATGCAAATAAGTCATTTTGAAATAAATCATTTCAAAGCCTATATTTTTTCCAATTAGGTATTAAAAGTCTTATAAAATTTATTAAGTCTTGATTAGTGACGGATTTTGATTCATCTATATGTCCGTTATTTGTTAGAATTTTCAAAAATTTTAAAAAGATCCAAAACCTAGAATTTTGGAAGTATACTCACAACTTCCACCTTATGAAGTCCCTCTCACGTTTTGACCTGTGATTATCGCTAAAAATAAAGTTCGTCAATACTTCAGTTTTGGCATTATGTGGTCATATCCGTACATGCTTTTATTACAATTTGCCGGTCAGTTATGAAATAATACACGTTTTCATAAAGTTTGCAAACTATCCGTTTGGGCCCTTTCATTGTCTTGAAAAGAAAAACGATTCAAAGTTTTTGAGAGAATGTTTTAAGCTTTCATCCTATAGAGTTCCTAAAGAGTTTTGGATCAAAGAAAAAAAAAAAAAAAAGGAGGAAAGGCTGTCTATCGGGAAGAGTTGATCAGATATGGCCTTAGGGACTACGCTGCGCAACACAAAACTTTACATCTTCCACCTGCCGTTTTTAACAAAAAGATCCAACGCACCACACAGATCGAGTTGTTGGCAATCAATTTCGATGAGCAATGAATTTATTGAAAAACCTACAATTTACTCTTAGTGTTAGGTATTCAATATTCGCCGTAAAGTGTGTATAGCCAGATATAGCTGCTTTACTTGTTCTCAAATATTGATATTTTGAAAATGTTATCGTAAGATTTTCTGCCACATTTATTACCTATTGTTTAAGGAATAGGAGACGAAGAAAATAGGTGAAATTTATGGGAAAAAAAGAAAAGTTTAAATTACTTTACTGGAAATTATTTATGCATCGTATTGTAAAATAACCAAGTATCCATTTTTTAACTGTTATCTCGAAAACAAAAGACAGAAAGTGATAAAGAGCTGGGCAGCAAAGAGAAAGAAGGAAAGAGATACAAAGACAAGAAGAAAAAACTTAATATTTAAACGTTTTGTTTTACATAATCTTTGATCTATATAACCATATATACGTATATATATATATATATATAATGTATGTATAAAATGTATATATCTAATGTATAAACATATATACAAATATTTACTTGCATATATGTTGATTATTATTGCATTTGTTGTAATTACTTTTTACAGGTATTTCATCCACCGAGAAATCTGCAAGAGGAAAAACCATTTGAATTCAGTATAAGATATAAATTTATAAGTCAGTCGGATGCTGTTGTCAGGTAAGTAGAGCAAGCAGACAATTGATAAAGTTTATATACGTATTACAAACACATACATATAAATATATATTAACATACATTCTTTTTTGTATATGTTATTATTATTTTTGTTTTTTTTGTTTTTTGTTTTTTTTTTTGCTTAATTTTTATTTTATTTCATTTTGCATTCGTTTATTTTACTGCTACTCTTCTAAATGATAAAATTGATTGTTGTCGTTAGTTGAGGTGGCAAAAGTAATAACATATACATATACTCTGATAAGAATAACAATAAACTGGCTGTGTATGCATTGTACGTATTTGTGTAGTTAAATGTTATATTTGTTTGGCACATAATAAAATTCATAGATAAACTAACTCCCAGAGCATAAAAGCCACAGTTACATGCCGACATTGTTACCAAAACAAGCAAGTGAGCAAGCAAGCAAGCAGGCAGACAGGCAAATAGGCAAGCACGCAAGCAAGCTTGCAAAATAAAAGGGAAAAAAATAATGTGACAACAACAACAACTGGGATAGCAGTCAGTCGTGTGTAACTAATTCACACATGAAATATATTTACACACAAGTATGCACGTACACACATAACCAAATTGTTTAGTTTATTATCTTAACTTATAAAAATATTTTACGCATACTTGCTCGCATTTGCACGCATTTGAGCGTATGCTTTTAACCGATGTAATGTTGGATCTTTGAAATACGTTCATTTCGATTGTCTTAAGTTATTTTCTTACCCTTTTTCTGCTTATAAATGTTTCAGATATAAATGCATACACACTAAAAAAAAAAACAGAAATAAATAAATACTTCTGTTTGCATATGTGTATACGTAGCAGTATCTGTAGTTGTGTAGATATGTGTACATGCATAAACGTGTGCATAGATAAGTGTATTTGTGTGACAAGTTTGTATGTCGACACTGTTTGTAAAGAACTTTTTGCACTACTTGCTTTTCTTCTTCTTCACTATCAAAGGATCGTACATCAATCTAGCAAATGACAATTGTAATTCTCTCATATCTGATTGTTTGTGTTGTGACTTTGTTTTTTAAGATTGCAATTGTTTGCATGGGCAAGTATTAAATTTTGAAAGCTTAAGCACATTTGCCATTGTGTACAATTTTCAAATACTTTAATCTAAAGGCTCTCCATTCACTCAAACGATAGCTCGTAGATGAGGAAATCTATTTCAATCATTTATCCGGGAGAAGAAAAAATTGATTCCTGTACTTTTCGTTTTTTGTTTTTGTATCTTTTCGGTTTTTTCTGTTATGTTATAGGGATTTGTAATTTTTCAGAACTTGCTTTTTTGCAAGAAGGAAAGAAAAAAGAAAACAAATTGTTATTTTTCTTGAATTACTTTATAACTGACACAAACATTCATATTTATATAATGGTCGAGAGAAATAAATTCTTTTTCTTGCTGTTGCAATCAAGCAAGCAATCAATATATTTTCGTAAGCAAAATTGTACCCAATTAGTCGATAAAAGAATTTATTAAAGCAATAGTGTTCTACTGCTTTCAGGTATGGCCTGCCGGATAAGCCACTTGAATTGGGACGAGTAACACCCGGTACTTATTGTACGCGGCAATTTGATGAATGCTATCGCAACAAATGCCGTTTACAAAGTCCAAATTATCCAGGAATGTATCCCAGAAATGTAACTTGTTATTGGACGATACGACAGAAAGAAGTTCCTACCAGTAAACACGCCATGATAGCTGTGAGCCAAGAAAATCAACATAAAGCGTTAGTTAAAAGGTATTAATATAGCGTTTACGTTTAGGGCCGGGCAAATCTACCCGTACTCTCGTGTGCATACACTAGAGACTTGTTTGAATTAACTACTTCACCTTTACACTTACAATTTCATTTCACGTTTCATTTTCATTTGCTTGATGATCGCAATAGAAAAATGTCAAAGTGTAAACGGCAAGCTTTGACATTTCGGTATAGATTTTTTCATGTGACCATCTTTATATGCTTCAGTATGCTAATGAAATTCAATCCTTGCCGGAAATCACAAAATTTCTTCAAGTCAAGATATGGGATCTGATTTAAAAAGTTTGAAATACAGTTGTCTAGAACTTAAAGATAAAGAGGAACTAGTACACGCGAAAAAATTGAAAACTAAAGAGTGGAAACGAATTTCAATTGATATTTCTACGAAATTGAAAAGCACCCCCAACTAAAGAAAACATTTCAAATTTCAAATATGTTGCTTCATCGAAAAAGAAAGGATAGAAAGATGAATCATCTCATAATAGATAGGGTGAAGGGCAGCTTTGTTGCGATCTGATCCAACGATGGCCATTCATTGTTGTACATATCAAAATTAATTACAAAAGCGAACATTCATGCCGTTAATGCCATAACCTCTTTGCCCTTCTTAAGGTATAAAAATATAATCCGCTCCTTAAACCCACCGTAGTGACTAATGACGAATCGTGTGGTTTCAAGTTGTTGCAATCATGCCAGAAATCGAAAAGTAAATGAAACGATATTTCAGTTCCACAGTGCTAGACCATTTACGAAAACTCGAGATCCTATCAGAGCAGCTTGTCCTTTTCCATACATACTGATTTACTTCGAAAACTACAAAAGCAATCCTTTTGAGCATCTTAAGAGAGGGCTCGGAAATCAGCTTAAAGAAAAGAAAGGTTTAATAGAGCGTGTCTTTTGAACGGTAACGAAAATTTTGCTCCAAGCTGCTTATAATGATTTACTTGTTTTTTTCTGGTTTCAACTAATTGTTATTAATGTATATAAAATTTTTTTCTTTAACAGGTCGATTGCTAGTTTTAATAAAACCTCACGTTCAATACGTGCTTGGTCCGATTGCACTGGTGAACGTGATCATTTAATATTCTATGATGGTAGTTCAACAAATGATCCAGTATTGGCAAAATACTGTGGCGGTGATTGGCTACCACGTGTGGTATCGCGGTAAGTAATCTTTAAATTAAACGAAATTAATGAAAAAAAAAAAAAACAGAAAAAACAAAAACAGTATGAAATGCAAAAGTAAAAGCTTTAACACCAGGCATACTACGTGCTTATTAAGGCATGTAGCAGCAACAACAATAAACAAGCAGACACCTCACCAAACAGTTATGTTATTTATTTAACTTGTATTTCAATCTTTTTTTTCAAGTGTCATGCTTCCATTTACCTGTAACCTCTTTAAGCGTATTGCATATTGAAACCAAGTAGTAAGTTGCTATAACCAAACATAGCGATTATATCGAAATGTGTTTTAAATGTTTATGCAGTGTGGAAAACCATATCCCGCTGAAAATGAAATCCTTCAGGCGCTACGGTGTTGTTAAATAAATTCCTCGTTTAGCTTATGCTTTCCGCAACTAATTCAATTTTAGTCAATATGATTAAAGCGCGTCTGGTTTATAATTATTCAATACTCTTACTAAAGGGCATAAGAGTTCGGAGGTACCAGGAAGGTGAAGGAATTTAGCAAATTTGACAACGTATAGAAAAAATTTTGTAATATCATTTTTTCAATTTTCATCCCTTTCTTTATTTTCTTAGTTATTTTTATAATCATTCGTATGAGTTATGTGGAGCGATTCAGCAAGCAATATAAGATGAAATAGCGATTATATCGGGCTATCCGACTATTACAAATCGCGCAATCGCGACTGTGAGCACTGAATTGAGATACACGCACCAATTCAAAATTCCCTCTCCTTACGTAGCTCAGATTAAATTTTTCAAATCAAATGAATTTTAATTTAAGAATTAGGTATAAGTAATTTATTGGCAGGATTGCTACCGCATTTTCATTGGAACTCAACTCATTTGCGGGTAATATTTTCTCAACAACATTTGCAACATTTGCACAGTGTTGGATCGTCCGGTTCTTTGATGTGAACTTGCCTTAAAGATTCAAAATTGCAATAACATGCCGCAGAGTGAACTCAACCTCTCTCTTCAATTTCAAAGTAATCTAAACGCGCAAAATGGCTAGGGAAGATTCTGAGACTTGTGCCGAACAAATTAAAAGGAAATTTTTAATCGATTTTGCTTTAACACGAAAAACATAATTTTTCATAAGGCAGTCATCTCATCTACTCATCTATCGATCAAATGCACTCCTTACTCGGCTGTAACTAACATTATACGACCACAAAGATCAGACCTAAGCCAATCAACTATTTCCTTACCCTTTTCGTTTGGGAATCCTGCGATTTTTGATATTTTATTAAAGAGGAAACAAACTTATCGTTACATTCGTTTTTAGTTTTAAAACACAGCTTTAAAGTTATAACCGCGATTTTACTGAACGCACGAACAGGATGGCACGGCTGAATCACTTCAGGTAGCTTTGCTGGCTTCTTAACCGCTACTTGTTTCCGCGCTTCACATCCATTGCAAAGATTCAATATGTCACCTAACAGAGTGGCTTATGGTTTAACGCAGTCATTTACATAGATTTCTTACTAATTATTGCAATTCAGAATTTTTTAAAAGTTTTGTTGGAAATTATTCGTCCTAACACGTACAAGAAGAAGAGAGCCAAAAGCGAAAGTAACTGTAAGAATTTCTATGAAAATTGTTGAGATAACATTCATTTTCACTTTAAGTTCAATTCAGTGCAGAGATTAGATTTCAGCAAACTGAAAAGATATTGGTTGACTGTGGGGGATTTGGCGTCGAAAAATATTCAAGCAAAGTTGCAAATCAATGCTTGCTATAGATAATGAGTCAAAACTTTGTTGATTCTAAATTTTTTTTTCATTTTTGACGACTTACTTCATTTCTCTCATATTTAAGCCATCAAGAGTTTTTATTTGGCTTAAGACCCCTTCAAAATATGATTCTTGCACGCGTCAGCAGAAAAAACTGCTCCAAGCAATTTATTCTTGACGCCATATCTGGACGATGAGGCGACCAATTCATTAATTCGATTTTTTGAAACTTTAAATGGACGGTCGCTAGAGGAAATGGGTAAGAGCTCACGTTTGCTTGTTTTTATTACTACACTAAACGCTATCCGCGCCAAAATGAATGTGTACTATTCGGAATTGATGGCTTTCTGTTTGTCCAAAGGCACTGTTGCTACATGATCACATTTTTCGAAAACACATGCAACCATTTGTTTCGAAGAGCATCGGGTGCGAAGAACTTATTATGGATTTGCTCATCTCCAAACACTCATTCAGTCGACTGTTATTTACTTTCCGATTCGTCGCCCGTTACAATCTCACATTATATTTCTCTAGCATTCGGTTGCGCCAATTGACACGAGAATTTTTGTGAGATTTCGTCACAATTATGTGGAATCCATCGCGAATTCTTTTTCATTCAATTATGGTAAAATATTTTACATATGCTGATTGAACTAATGCCTAAGGTTGTCCTAAAAGTGTCGATCTTACATCATCTGTTCATGCAATGTATGATTTTAGACTATCTTCCTACGATATAACTCGTTACACTGGCGTTTCACAATGGCAAGGACTTGTGCTTCACTGCTAATAAATCGGCGCACGAAAATTTCCATAAGTTAATTCCGAAATTGCGCCCAAATGCTAAAATGTTCTGGCGAAGTTTATGAAACTAAATACGTTGGACAGATATTCTTATATTTATATACTTTATAATTTTTCAGATGTCTGATGTCTGCGGTCTGGGGTGTCTTCTTCCACATACTGTGCGTAGAACGAAGACATTCGTGTACGTGTATTATGCGATGTAGTAATGTAAATAACTAATAACTACGCTTTCTCGACTTATTTTAACCGCACAACAACAAAACAAAGAAAACACAGCTCATGTTGAAAGTTCTTATATATATATTTATATGTATATATATATATAAATATGTTCTAGTTTTGAAAATTAAAAATGTAAATACATTTTGCTCATTGTTCTTATTGCATTCCTACTTTAGGAGCAAACATTAAACATATTTTGGCAGTTTGCCTCCGAATACAATTTCACTTGTTTTGTTCTATTCCTCTACTTTTGGTCCATATCGTGTTTTTGTTTCCTTTCATTTCTTAGCGTTCATGGATGGAAATTCAATTAAGTATAACATAAAGTGAATTGAGATTAATTCTGCACTTTTCATACTGTACGCTGTTATTGCTGCCGATCTTTTAGACTATATTTCATACATTTTCTGGCCCTTCTGTCCGTTGTACACCAGTTTAAAGTTAGTTTTAAGAAAACTTTTGATATTTTTTTTTTTTTTTTGGTTTTTTGATTTTAATTAGAAATGAAGAAACAAAGAACACAGAAAAAAGAAACAACAATCCGTACGCCAAGCAACACATAACACCGATTCATAAAACTTGAAATTCACTCAGTTTCAATGCAAAAGAAAAGAGAAAACAAATTCGTATTACTGGTACACTAAGAAGATTTTAATGAGATTTGAAGCAATTTACTTAATTAAAGAAAATGATATTGGATTTTGCTTTTTGAGGTTTCACTTCAGTATTAAAAGGTTTTCAAATTATTCTTTCCCTTTTTATTATCTTAAATTCGATTTGGTTGAATTTTATTAGCTTTTAATTTGCCTATCTATGCTTCTGTGCGTCTAACTGAATTCCGCTGTTGCACTGATCATGAAGACAAACAGCTATACTTGATACATTAAGTACAATAAAAGGAAAACTTCGCGGCATGTTTTCATCAAAAGACAAACGATTTTTTTTTTTTTTTCATTTTAACTATGCTTTTTATACCCAAAACTACTTGTGATACAAAGATATATTAAGTTATGCATGCAACGACGAGAGATAGTCCCACCTTTTTTAATACCGATCGATTCAAAAAGTGATTTTACGCTGCTCTACCCTATTGTCCGTCTTATATTCTTGTATTCAACGTATAGGCCGCTATTTTTGAGATATATTCACGACCACTTCTCGCGTAACAACTGATTGGGAAAACTCGTTATATAACGCAACTGTGTTAAGCGAAGTGGTGTAGGATATTTAAGGATGAATCGTGTATAAAGTTTTTCGTGCTTGAACGAAGCCGTGTCATTGTAAACAATACTATTTTGCCATTGGAAGACAATGCCTTTCTTATTGATCAACACTTGACCGTGTATCTCGACAATCAACAAAGAAAGTCGAGTGAATCGTTTGGTTAGATCGGAACAGCTCATGATGCTCGATTTCTAAACAATTGGCTACGCGAAGTCTATCTGTTCAAACCATTTTTTGCTCAATGTGATGGGATGAAGTATGCGGATCTTCCCTAATTTTTGGAGAATTTCTTTCACTTTATCAACAAATGGCCGACTAAAGCGCAGCGCACATTCCACATACTAATTGCAACGGCGAAAACGTGCAGGCGATTTGACTGTTGTTGACTGGAATGAAGCATCTTCACCGTAAACAGCACGCACTTTTGTACAAGGCTACGATACGTTATCGTTTTTATCGAAGTGAATCTTTCAGAATGTAAGCTCATTTTCGAAACGCAATTAGGTTTGCCTAAATCAGGAAACTTCACAATGTTTTTTTAACGACCTATGAACTGGCAACTTAAGACTTAGCGATGCCAAAGTTAGCTGATTTGAAAGTGAAGTTTTCCCGCACTTGAGCCAAGCCTAAGAACGATGCTGATCCCTTCACGATTGTGCACATTTTAAGTAAAAAAAAAAAAAACTTTTATTCCCTAGAAAATCCACGCAAAACATTGTTCTAAGCCTTAAGGTAAATCATGATTAGGATCACTTAAAACTTTATTGCAAAAAGAGCATGACACGTCTACGAACACGCTCGTGGTTACCAAAACGCCTAATTTACTACCTACTGAGTAAGCCATGTGTAGAATAAATTGACACGCCCAAAATGTTAAAAAGCTTTACAATTTTGATGCGTGTATGCAAAGTTTTGGGCATTGAATATAGCGGCTCACACCCACTATTATCACTTCGCGAAGGGAACATTACTCGGATGGCCGAATGTGGGCGTAGCTATCGAACATATAAAGAACGAACTCTTATTGATAACCTTGTTGTGCATCACCAAAATAGCAGTGATTCCAAGAACAGAAAGATTCATTATGAACGAATACATCTTCACCTTCTAATATTATGACCATCATCGAAACTCTGGGTTTAGAATTAACTAATATTTTTACCTGCCACCTTAGGGTAGATGTGCAGTGTTTGTCAGTTGCGACACTTACAAATATGTTTATGGCCCATTTGAGATTCTCATTCACTTAAGTAACACTTAGACTCTTGCCGTTGTTGAAAACTTAACGATCAGTCAGCGTGGTAGCACTTTTCAAAATTGCAAAAAACGAAGAGCGCCAACGCAATATCAAAGAAAAAGTTTTAACTTTTTTAACTTATGCCCTACTTATCCTAACCTATAATTGAAGAGAAACCGAATTAGCTTAAATATTCTAGACCACGACAAATATTGATCCGAAATCCGATGCAATTATTTATTAAAATCTTACAATTAGTTTGCGTAAACAGAAGCTGAATCAACTAAGCGACCAGAAGGCATTTTTGAACTCCAGACAGAGGTTTTCTTAATTAATGTATCAAAAATATTTAAAGTCTCATTTTGTTTCATCTTAATGTCTTATTCGATGATACGTTGAGTATTTTTATAAATATTTATTTTTTACTCTTTTAAATTCTTTTCGATAAATCATTTACACGCATTCCGAGCATTTAATGGTTTATTTGAACGGAAACTCGATAGTACAACTCGTTATAGCAAAACCTACATACATATGCATTCAGGTTTACGTATATATGCGAGTATCGTGTTAATGTTTGTATACGGGTTCAACGATTACGTCTGGTTAAAATTTCAAACAAATGAATCTATTGTTCTAACTTGCCGCGCACAACTATACAGCGCAATAGCAACACCAACACATCAACCTAAACCACACCTACAAATATCTACGAAAGCGTTAGGCTACAGTTATTGCGTTTTGACGTTGACATCAAACAATGGAATTAGGTGTTTTTTTTCTTTTTTTCCCTCTTTCTATTTTTCCCTTTTTCTTTATTCCATTTTGTTGTAGTTATTACGGTTTTATTTTATTTTGTTTTTTTTTCTTTGCCCACCTCTTTTGTGATGTTACTTGAGCTAAAGCGGTCTTAAGTACCTTTACGGAAAACAAAGTTCCATTTACGTCTTAAGGCGAACCTTGGATACCAAGCGCTTACAGTGAATATTAGGCAACTTAAAAAATAGTCGTTAGCATTAGTTAGCTGCATATTATGGACGACGTAATTATGAATTGAACAAATGAAGGGACGTGTGTTACCAATTTCTCTGAGGGATCACTATTTTCATAACATCTGAAAATTGCGGAAGCCATCGTGAACCGTGAATTTTGGGTAATAATGTGTAGATCGGGTGTGTATATAAACGTTTTGTCCTTCTACTATTTGCAACATCCGATAATGCGTACCAACAAGATCGCGTAGCACATATAAGTTCTTGATTACTAGGACTGTCTAAAAGTTCTTATGAAAACAAAGAGGAAAAAAAAGCAAAACGTGTAAGGTCGGTGCATAAGTACGCCTCCCAAAAATTACAAAAAAACTAAGACGCAGCTGCATGGAAGAGTTCTTTCGCGGATGATGTAAGAGGTGAGTGTAAAAATGACTTCAATTAGGTGACTAATACACCCGCAATTAATAAAACACTATTCAACACTATTTACATATTCATTTGAGAGATGCTGGATAGATATCACAGATAATTCCAAAGGGAAATGTATAGATTTGTTACTTATTTTACCTAATTATAAGAAAACATTTGCATTTAAATATGAGATGTATGTAAGTGTGCATGTGTTTTCTTGTAAGGAGACGATGCGATTTTACAACATTACGTCGAATTTTGGAAACACGAACAAAAGAAATGACGTGAAAGCATTCACTGACTTGGTTTAACCCGTTCGTTACCAGGATCTACTGAGGAAAACATCCATCACAGTCCAAGGATGTTCATTTTTTGCTTTTTAACTGGCACAAGTATGTAACGCTGGGCTGGTTACTTAGGTATGGCAATTGGTAGCGAAAGAGTAAAAAGACTCACTGTATACGCTATGCAAAAAAATGTTGAGAATAACAAATGCGGTGAATTAATTAGTATATTACTGTTCTTCGGCAACCAAGTTGATCCATTTTAGAGTAAGTTTATGTGTTGCAATGCGAACTTTAAACAAAATGCAGTTCGATTTCATTTCACACATACAAATATGAATAAACATATAAAAACAGCACTTATACATACTGCATACGTAGATTCCGACTTACATACAGGAAAGATATGCGCTATATATAGTGCACGTATATTGAGATCCAGGAAGCTGAGTACTCGCACTCAATTCAACCAGCAACGTAAATAAAGCCGTAAAGTTTTGTATTATATGGCGAATGCAATAACAACAATACATTGGAGCAAGAGCAATTGCAACAATACAGTACAACAACGACACACAATAAAATCCTGCTAAGTGTTTGCTTAGGTCTTAGTTGGCGATTTTTATTTTTTTTTATTGTTGGTGTTGTTATTGTGTTTTCGGGCATTTTGGTTGCACTTGCACTACGATTTTTTGTTTTGTTTTATTCGTTATTGTGTTCGTTTCACCTGTTAACTCTTAACGGAAAATGTGGAAATGATAACGAAAAGCAAATGTAGGGAAATGGAAAGCGCGGTGGAAGAGAGTTTGACGAAGCATGGGTTTTCTTTTTTTTTTTCATTTATTCATTTATATTTTGTTTGTCATTGTTGTTGTAGCTAAATGTGTTCCACACATTCGCTGTAAGCTTTTTGGTTTTCAAGTTATTCTAAATGCACATGTAAAAGCAAACGAGCAAACTATGTACATGTGAAATATGTTTGCATTCACTTGCGATTTATTTTTACTTGTGTATGTGTGACTGCCTCGAAGTTTTATTTTATTTCTTTTTTTTTTTCTCTTCCATTTCTTATTTTACTACATTTTCAAATTCACACCGGAAATAAAGTTTTCATTTTATGTATACGCGCTGACTATGTGTTGCACATATGGATTGGTGTGTGCGTTGACTACTATTTCTATGCTCTATTTTTTCAATGCAGTACATTCAGCAAAAATCTTATTCAAAGGGTTCCAATGAATTATTTATGAAAAAAATTTAAAAAAATATTGGAACTTTGTTTTACTTTCCTTTTCTTTTTTTTTTTTTGTTTTTCTGTTCACTGGAAATGTAATGAAATTCTTTGGCAGTAGTTGAAATGTACAATTTAATAAGGAAATTTTGTCGAAACTTGTTTAAGGTGTCAGTTTTTTGGTCTTCACGCTTGCACTGACATATAAAACGAACTTATCTCTAGGTGACTCCACCTTTGTGCAGGAATGCAAAACGAAAACGTTGCTTAGTAAGGGACAGCGAAGGCTCGACTAAAATAATAAAATTGAGTGCAAAATGTTTATAAAAAAAACTACGTTCGTGTGGTTGGTGCCCGTCACCGCCTGCCCATAAGAATTTTCTTCAGAAAAGCCATTCCATGTAGTGTAGACAACATAATATCTGCTAGAGGATACGTGTCGTTCAAGGAAATATTCTAAAATAGTCACTTTTACATACTTACAGTACTATTTTGGATGGAAGTAAGTGTTCTCTAAAAAAAAAAATGGAAATGTATTTTTCTCCTATTCGCCACTCGCACTCTTCCCCCACGAGAACTTTCGGTATTGGATGCGGACTCGCATCTTATATCTTCAGCGATATGTACTAGACCGTCGAACACACACACCCAGAGCTATTCAAAATTTAATAACGATCAAAAATGTATAGACAGAAGCTCTCTGAAGCTTCGTTTTGACAAAATGATTGTGAATATAAAAAGTGAGCCCACCGATATATGTATATATCAAAAACGCTGTGCGTGCCAGCCTGTATATTATACTATATTAACTTTACAATTATGTACATCAAATTAATTATGTTAGAACTATTTTGAACTCGAATAGTTTTAGAAGATACGATTAACATTAAATCATGACAGAATTGTAGTGATCTTGCAGTAAAACGCCTAAGTGGATCCATCACGTTCAAAAACTGAGTCATGGACTGAAAGATATTAATTTAAAAACTTTTTCGTCCGTATTGTAGCGTGTACTATTACCGCCGTGTACTTATATAACATCTCATTACGTCTTAACATTGTTAAGATTTTAGGTGTCATAGCGTTGGCTTTAAGTTCACCTATTATTAATGTAATTAATTAATAAACCGTAAATAAGTTCCATTGTGGTTTAGTGAAAGACATAATTATCTAATAGAATTACGAATCCCATTTAATATATACGTAAGTGTCGCAACAGTTGTCGCAACAGGTGTATGAATAAATGATTTAAAACTGCCTTTTTGCTCAATGTTTAGACCCGCAGCCATGTCGTCAATTGAGATGCGGTGCCAATCTTCCTTGATTTTTGGAAAAATTTCATCGACCTAATCAATGACTGATTGACGAAATACCGGCCCCTGTTCCGTGCCGAAATTATCAGAAATGAAACGAGCAAACTATTTGCGTACTGCTATTTTAGGAGTTGATTCCCTTGAGTGCCCCATGCCACAGTCATTCGAAAAGTGAAATTAGCTAAAAAAATGCTGGAAATGCGGAAACGTTTGATAGAATCAGCTTTAATCGAATTTAATTTGCACTATGAAAGATCCTTTATTTTTCTTTCCAGGCGATCCATACTATCCTTGTGGAAAATAATTTTATTCATTTGTAAATTCAATCTGTTCTGACGAATTTTCGCATGTATCTGATTCGAAGGGTTGCCCGCATTTTTATTTGGAAAAAATTCCTTTATACTCTACGCTAATAACGATTAGTTTTAGTTCTGCGCATATATAGTGTAGACATATATGTGCGAGTAAGATTTATCAGAAAGACGTAGGTAGAATTCTTAAGGGTTTTTAAAATGAAATCACTCTGCAAGTAAGGCATATATGTGCAGCTTGTGAAAGCTGTAGCACTAAATTTTGTAAATAGATGACATCAAGTTTGTTATAAGTTTGGAAAATTGATTTAAAAAGGAATTTTTGACTTAATTTTCTCTTCCAGTGGTCCCGAGATGTTAGTGGCTTTCCATTCGAGTCCATTTTCGGCGCCGCTACAACAAGGTATTCCGAATCGTGGCTTCGAATTGGATGTCGATATATTATTTACCGATTCCGATTCATATGATTTCGCACAAGGATCGAAAAATATATGCGAATTTCATATAAACGCTACCAATCCAGGTGAGTGACAAGAGTAATTAAGAAATTAAGGAATTAACCAAAAAATGAAAAATTTTTGAAGATAAGTTGCATCTTTTTTAATGTCTACTCGTGTCTAAGCGAGCAACAAAACAATAATTTTATTTCAACGCCGCTCGTCTTAGTGTAGTGATTTCAATCAAAAACCTATAGAAGAGAAAAAGCAACACAGCGAATTTTTGCTTCGTCTTTTGATTTTCTAGCAATTTTTTTCGTTTATAGATTCTTTTTTATACCCATCACCGAAAGATGATGGCTATATTCATTTTGTCAAAACGTTTGCAACGCCCAGAAACAAGCACCAGATACCCCACAGAGTGTATATATTCTTGATCAGCATCAAATTCGAAATCGGTTTAAGCGTGTCCGTCTGTCCGTCTATGCAATGTCTGTTTTAAACATTCTGCTGGCAAGCATGAGGCTATCGACTTCAAATTTGGCAGAAACATTGGAAGTTCTTGCACTCAGTTCCGTTTTGAAAATGGAACAAATCGGTCGAAGGACGCATCCGCAGCACCACGTGAACTGAGAAAATCTTTGTTTTTCAAAAGGGGTGAAAAATTGGTTTTTTTGCGCGTTACTCATAAACTGTGGCAAATAAATGTACAAAAATTTGAACGCATATTCTATGGGCGATGCTGTGTCATTCGTGCATAACATTGGAAAAAATTGATCACGCCTACTCAATATTATAGTGTGTCAACTTGATTCTTTTTCGATACCTTTATAACGCGCAGAAACAACCTTCAAAACCCCATAAAGTATATAAGTTCTTGGTCGGTTTCAAATTTAGAATGCACCTAAACATGTAGCGAAAATGAAGACATCGCCTACGAATTTGCAAAATTATTTGAAATAGGCCTAAGCTTTTCAAAGGACACGCCCACACGCCTATGTGAACAAAGCTTTCATTTTGAAAATATAAAAAACCAGCTGCGCCCACTCCATATTATAGAGCACGAAAATGTTGCTCTTTTACTTCTTTCGTCTTTTCTAGTATAACGGTGATGGATATAAAAGATTCGTCCCCTTTTTTTCTTACTTGTTTTTCTTATTAAGAAGCTGTAGTAAGAGAGACGGGAAAGCGAATCAAAATACTTCGGTGCATTCGGTGTGCATTTCTCTTTTTTTTAAACTAAGAGTGTACAAAGACACATTACTGTATTCACATACATCAAACACAATGTGAATTAGAAACAGCATTAACATTAGCAAGTAATTATTTAATTAGTTTACATTTTTTAAATGAATAAAATTGAATCTTTCCGAATAATCTCTTTACATATATATACCTTAGAATATTTATAAGAATCTTCTCTTTTATATTCGTTCGTTTGTTTTGTTCGGATTTATTTTATTTGTGTGGTTGCTGTTTTATCGTACTAATCTTCATGTGATAACTGATAAATTCTTTAGATTTTAAAATCCTTCAAATAAATAATTCGTAAACTGTTTTCTAAAAACAATGGCATTAAAATAACAATGAGTACTAAAACAACACTTGTAATAACAAACAGTAATAACAACGGCAAAAACAACAATACAATACTAACAGTTTAATAATAATCATATGCATAGCATATGAATTATTCCTCGATTGATTATTCAGCTCAATTGGCAGCATCCTTGATATGAGCATCAAGCAACTGCAATAAAACAGACGTTATATAAATGCATTAAAAATGATGTATATGTGTATATATACATATACTGTGTATGTGTATATTTTGCATGAAAACAACAATATTACGAAATCGTTTCTGACCCCAACGTCTGTCATTTCCATCAACTGCAGACGTGTAAGTGTGCTTCTATGTTTATAGAGCTATATAGTATATGCATGCAAATGTGTTCATCTGTGAATGTACATTTTTCGTTAGTATTACTATTGCTTTTAATATTGTTGTTGTTGTTGTTGCTGTTGTTGTTGTTTTCCAAGTGACATAGTTTGATTCAAATACTGAGTGGATATGCATTTGCGACGTTTTGAAATTTGCTGCTTTCAAGTACTGCAAGTTTTGCACATATGCTTGTGCTCTTGATAGATTCTATACCCATATCCGTAAGAAAAGACCTACAATATATTTATCATTCCGTTAGTAACACCTAGATAGAGATCGGCACTTGCCAGCAATGTGGCAACATATACGGTGTCTTGGTGAAGCCACATGAAAAAAATGTTTATTTAAGTCTGAGAACGAATTAAATCAATTTAGCTGCAAATATTTTCTTTAACCCTTTAGCCGTGCTTCTGTATCTCATCGGCATGCAAGACAATGCAATCGAACTGATGTCTTTCAACGATTTTACAATAGCGTTTAACCAGTTGAAGTCTCAAAAATTCTAAAATGTATATACGTTTGCTTAGTTTTCACTAGCGTGAGAAATTGAAATTGAAAACCGAACATTGACACAAGCACTCATACAAAATTTCAAAATACGTCCGGGACAGCCAAAGCGTTGTGACAACCTTTGTTTCATTAACAACTAGCAACTGAAGGCAGGAACTGATAGAAACAAATTTTCACATTGATACAAAAGTAGAAAAAAAATAAATAACTGAATTAATAAAAATCCAAAATTTCTGTTAACGTGAACAAATTCTTTTTAATATTTTCATGCCTTACTCAACTTGTGGTATGTTAACCTAGTGACGATGTTTACAACACTGAAAAGAACTTGGGAGTAATATTGACTTTATTGTACAAATCGATCTAGAATCATATTCCGCATGCCTGTCCGTCTGTGTGATGTGTGTCCATTTATTTTTGTATTCAATCTGTAGAGATATTTTGATGACATTTTAGCCCAACGACACGCCCTATTAAAAGTGAATTCGAATTATTTTTACAACCCCTTCATACGTAACAACCAACCTATTTTTCAAAGGTCGTTTTATGAAATTTTTTTCCATTTCTAATAATCCTCGACCCAAACGAGGTGGGAGTAATAGTTTCTCATACTAAATGAATATGACAAATTTAGATAGGATGAGCTTTTTGGAACCTGGCTACTTTCTGAACCCTTTTCCTATATAAATCGGCTCAGTGTCAATATTTCATGACGACAGCTGAGAGAAAATAGTGATTTGTGTATCTCGCCGTGTAAGGAGAGAACAAGTCTTTACAAGTCAGCGACATATATATTTTTTGATATTCTACGACAAAACTAGATGGGAAATTGTATTAGGCGAAGTGATGTAACCATCTAATAATCGAAGGTCCGATTAAGAATGCTTTTTGTTACATAATTCTCTACCGAAGAATGTGTGGAATATAAAACGCTCGCAGAATATATATTAGTGTCAGATGTTTATGTAGCTTCTAAAAGGGCCGTTTCTTCCCCCTTTAATCTATATATTTAGCCCTTACATGCAAGAATTTTTATTTTCAATAAACCAAAAATTGTAATCAACCCTTCTTTAATTGTCAAAAGCCATATTGTTCTATTTCTGCATCGTTGTAAGAAATTGTCCCTTGAGTTGTACAAATTTACTGCATACAATAATATAACACTTCTCACTACGTTACAAAACATGAACATCAAAACAAGAAACATTGCATTTGCTACATGACGGCTACGTGGTGCCCTTGCATAGAGGAGTTTTGACCAAGGCCGTCATTTCATACATCCCTAGACGGCAAAGGATGAGATGACTCTCTAGGTTTTTTCGCCTGTAATGAGCTATTAATAGTTTTTTTCCATACACGAAGTATCCAATAGATGACAGAATGGGCGAAGGCACCGTTTACGGCTTTTGACTCTTATAGATATCCATTAAGTCAATTCCTCTCATGTGCGTATTATACGCTTGCACTATTTTTGTACGGGAGACCGAGATCCTCCTTGTTTCACATTATTGGTGACTCCCATATCTGGCTCAGCTGTTAGTCTATTTCTTCTGTCTTCTTATACCGAGGACACTTCCAAACGGTATGCATATCCCGTGGGACTATGTAAAACAAGCCACTTCTCTGGCTTATGCAATTATGGTTTCAGAAAATTACCTATATTTGGTTTATGGGAATTGAAGAAAATGTTTCATTTAGAAGGTCTATTCCACACAGACATGATCCTGTGTAGGCGACCGTGATTTGGTTAATCTCTCGGAATATATGTTCCATAATATTGTTACGAATTTTCCTGCTCCTCAATACGGTTCGTATCACTAGACCGTGGATATTGAAAAGAAAAGGCGCTTCAAAGTTTTGTTGTGTTCCTAAATGTAGGATTATTTACAATTTATTCTTTATTGTGTTTTTAACGATACTTTCTGCTGCTCAACACAACTATTATTATTCTTTAGATGAATGTTCTCGTACGACTCGATGTTCTCTTCCGACTCGATGTGCGTTTCCGACTAAAAACTACCTTCGGCTAATAGTTCACTTATATACATTTTTACCAGCATG
>KK499900.1:183892-240700 GCA_000688715.1 Glossina pallidipes
GCATTTGCACCTGGGTTTTTCCCTGACTGTTTTCCTGTTAATCTCTTTCGTCGGCCGGCAGCTGCATGAGGCGCCGCGAATATGCCCAGGGAATTTATTACTTAGGAAAATCGACTAGTAAGCATTAACTGGATTTGGGATTTTCGTAACAATATATATAAATGTGTCAACTTGTACGAATTCTACAAAATACCACATTTCACGTATATGTATATATTTTATTATATATATATTTTATCAGTATATACAAAAATATAAATGTTATTCGTTGGAGTTATCTTATTTCTACCCGAAAACAATTTTTCCTATGAGTTTTTATTACTTCTTATACAAATAAATCGTGATTCGAAACATCCGCCGAAATGAAATTGCACTCAAATAAAGCGCCAGCAATGCAAATTATCACAGATAAAGCAATAAACTGTCGAAGATTCTAGTTGTGTTCAGGAACCATAAAATGGCTTTGGTAAAATCAAAATTAAAAGAAAGAATGCTATGCACATAAAAAAGTCAAAGGCTTAAAGATGCGATGTAGATCTACATCACTAAGCATTTAAGGGTTAAGAGTTAAAGCATCTCTTAACGTTAAGCATCTATTTTAATTAATTTCCAGTCATTGCTTAGATTCAAATTATATCTGTAGAGAGTACCCTCATAATTGATTAAAGCATTCGAGACCTCTCTTTACCTCTCATGTAATGAACACCCAGAACTGATCCCAAGTCAAAGGAAGAGTATGTATATTTATTTTGATTTTTTTTAGTTTTTCCTTTCAAGACAGTTTAGTAAATATTTTTAAATGTTTCACACTTCAACAATACATAGGTTATGTTTATTTATTGCAGAGGACGTGATAGCGATACGTTTTAAATTAAACATCCGGATTTTATCGAGCAATGTAGAAGAAAATTAATGAAGCCAAACAATAAATCTTTTAATAAGAACAATCCGACATGCATACGTAAATGAATCTATACAAGTTTTCCTGTTTCATGTACATTATATTAGGTGGTTATATGTATTTTGACAGGCGAATTCTACAGGTAAAAATGATAAAGGAATGGGAAATACCAGTGTACCTATTGACCAAATTCGACGATTTTGACCTTTCTGCACCTAAAATAACAGTTTTTCATTTAGCATTACTGAGTTTTTAATTTAGTGTATACAGACGCTAACCATGGAACGCCCCAATATTGCATTTTCGATAGGCATTGCTTTTCATATTCGATTTGCAGAAATCCGCTGCCGAAGCCCAACAAACACGTTTAGAAGCTTATGGTTATGCTCCTCCGTCATATCCTAATTGTTGGTCTATATTTCAATGGTTTAAAAGTGGTCACTTTGACATCAATGGCAACAAATGGCTCGGACGACCAAAAAAGTTCGAAAACAATGAGTTGGACGAAAACCCAACTCAAACTCTCAAAGAACTTTTGAACAACTTGGCAGTTGATGAATCAACTGTTTCTAGACGTTTACATGTGATAGGAAGAATTCAAAAGGAGGGAAAATAGCTACCGCACGAATTGACTGAAAATGTCATTTGGAACCGTTTCAATATCGCGATTTTATTGCTTGCCAGGCAAAGCAAGAAAAGTTTGCTGTGACGTGTTGTGACTGGCGATGAAAAGTGGATCTACTACGAAAATCCTAAGCGTAAAAATTCTTGAGTTCCAGTCCACGGGAACTATCGTTATCGAGACAACAGCGGAATATTCAGGGTCATAAAGTTTTGGTGTGCATACGGTGGGTTCGCAAGGTGTATGTATTGCGAGTTACTAAAACCGAATGAAACTATTACTGAAGATGCCTACCGAGAACAATTAACCAAATTGAATGGTGCTTTGTGGAAAGAGGCCAGCAATGGGGGCTAACAGACGCAAGGTTATCCTTCACATGTTTGAAAAGTTGTCGAGGATACACTGTTGCAGCTTGAATGGGGAGTTTTGCTACACCCACTGTACTCATCAGACATGGTGCCTTCTGATTACTATTTATTCAGGTCGAAGCAAAATAACTTGACTTGGGAGTTGATGGCAAAAAAGAAAATGATGGAAAATATTTTGATTAATATTTAAATTGTAGCAATTTTTGTCAATAAAAACCTTTTCCAAGTAAAAAAAACTATCAAAATACATGTAACCACCTAATATATACATACATATATATGTATGTGCATTTAAACCGAAATGATATTTTCATTAATCGCTGTGATATTAATAGCAATGAAATTTCTGGTAACGGCATCAACACCAAACTCATCGGCATTGTCTTTATTCTGTGGGTTGTCTGATATGTTTTGAAATTTATATGTCTGACATTAATAGCCGCACATTCATAATACGCATACATACAAACAAACATATACGGCATATACTGTGACAAAAATTACCGATAAACATATTAAATTGTCATTTCGGTTTAATCTTGTGTATGATGTTCGATTGTTTGTTACCGCTTAATATATTCCGTCTGTTCCGCAAAAGAGCGGAAATACAATGCTAATAAGCAGTTGTAGCCGGCATTTTGTCCGAGAGCGGGAGCGTGTGTGGATGCGATTGCATGTAATGTATATACGGATCCAAACAAATCAAACGTTTATATTATTGTTTATTGCTGTGTTATCTTCTCCTTCCCTTTTTCTCTTCCCCCATGTCATAAAATTTTCACTTCTCGCCATTAAATTAATAATTAACTTATTTGATTTTAATCTAATACGAAATTTAGAGAAACACATATACCTAACGAGAAAGGAAAAGCAATTTTTTTTTTGCAAAAATTACCTTTATTTCATTTTTATGTATCTGAATAAGTGCTACATTGTCGCGATTCCGCTACGATGTTACTATTAATATATTTGGCTTGAAACAAGTTTTTTTCATATCCTTGAAGTTATTTATTATGCGGTATAAAGTGTTTTTATATAATTATTAACTTAATTCTTACTAATTCAGTTAAGGGGAATTTAAATTTCTTTCCTAGGCTTTCAACACAAATGCTTACTCAAGCTCATTACAGAATATCTTATCATTTTGCAATTAGGACTTGATAGAAAAATAGAAGAAATATGTCCTTGTTCAGATTTTTCCCATTAGAACGTGAGACTCTTCCCATTCAACTTAATAGTTCAACGCAAACTGTAGTTATACAGATCGAAATATTGATCGAAATTGATCGATTGGGCACAACTGAATTTCACGTATTTAATACCTGACAACAGCTTTTAGATAAAAGTTGAAATTTTGTATAAATAAATAATTTCGAAATTACTGTATACACGCAAGTTTAGTTTGTCGTTTGAGAAGTGGACCGTATAACTAGAGATTGTTTAAAATATTGAGTTCAGCTTAGCAGAGATTTCTTTTTTTTGTTTGCGTTGGGTTCGCGCTACAACCCGACCTTGGTATTGGATTCCGGTGATAAAATTCTCAAATTGGAAGCAGAAATAGTTGACACAGATTCCTATCGGGCAAGTAAGGCGATCCTTTGAACGCTTTGAAATAGGCCATACAGTTAAAATACCAAGACGGTGATGGACAAAAAGTCAACGGAGATCGTTGAGAACAAATCGTCCAACAAAATATGTGATCCGGGTTATTGCAAAAAGATTTTAACTTTTCAACGAACCCTCTAAGACGTATGTAACGTTACCGAGTCTGCTTTCTTGCAACGGATTATCGATGCAAATCTGTTAAAGTCTTAAATCATTTTTAGCACTGATATGGCCATGTACTGCACATACACAATTCATTCTGTAGATCTCCGGAAGCATTCTCAATTCGGTATACTTAAGTCTTTTCGATTGTACGCAACTCATGCTACAATTACTATTTAAAATATTGAAATACTATTTTTGCAATCTATTAGAGATAATGAGAATTTCGTGCGAAAAGAACAATTAATGTTTTAGGGTTATCCGGAGTATAACCCATATCGTCATAAGAAGGGAAGTGCCTTTCGAATAAACAATAATTCATTCATTGAAATCCGTGTTAATCGGAAGGAATTAAGTCTGCCGATAACAGCAAGGAAGGTAGAACAATGAACGTTGTACACACGCACACCCACACACGTATTCGTAACAAAAGAGAAATAAAATCGTAGAAATAATGTAATTCCAGAATGCTGTCCTTCACTAGCACAGTTCGTGTTCACTTCTGGTACGCAACATTTTAAAAAACCAATTCATGCAATCCGTTGAATTCAAACTCGCTTATGATAAAATGAGTACAATTTTTGGGAGAAAAGGGATACCGTCACATAATACAATTTTTCTGTTTTCTTCTTAAGCAAAAGAAAATCTTGACCTCTTCTTTTTAAAGTTATAAAATGTGATTTTCCCTAATTGTTTTTGCGTCCGTAAATATATCGAATGTTACATGATAAGAGAAATAACTGTAATATTTAGCCACGTTTTAAGAGAGTACTTATTGAAGTGCGTAATTTATGCCAAATGCCAAGTGCTTGCAAAGTGTTCCGCTTTTTTATGTCCGTAATACTGAAAAGTCATTAAGTTCTTTAAGTTATTTAAGAACACAAACGAAAAGTAAAGACAGAAGTTCAGAAGTGCTTTGAAAATTTTTGTTGCTTGAATGTTTAGTTTAGTTTTTATTTCCCTGCTTCTCTCTCTCTATCCCTCTCGCTGTCTCTCTTGAAGGGTCAGCCAATGCTTAACCAAATCTGGGCTTTAACACGAGCACTACCGAGTGCGTCATTTTGATCCTCTTTAATTTTCAGTCGTCAAAACCACAGTTGTAAAGCTTGTAAAGTTACAACATTTGTTGGTGACCTGTATGTATATGAAAAAATCTTTAAGTACATGTACACACTTTTCTCCTGCCTATTCTTGTTTTCGAGATGCCGCTGACATATATACCTATTTGTACCAAAAGGGATTATTTTGATCTCATATGACTTTGCCTTTCCGCAGTCCCAAACATGAAGTAAGGTATGAAGTAAGGTAAGGAGCTGAAATTTTGCTAAAGCAATCCTTGATCAAATGTTAAACACATGATTGCGGTGTGCTTAAATACACGCCCACGATAATTGGGAAGCTGAAACAACCTCGAAAAAAAAATAATTTTTTCATATTTTCGTCTATTTTCTTCCTATCCTGTGAAAATATTTCGGAAAACCTGGTGCTTACCATGGTACGGTTTGCTTGTGTGACCCTAGTTGACGGTTAAGTAGATGGCTTTGCTTGGCTGTGCCCGGTTAAGTAACTACTGCTTTCCGGATACTGTTAGAGAAGGAAATGACAGCCCACGTCAAAATTTCCACCGAACTGGAGGCCCACAATATTTTAAAACATGAATGGAAAATTGAATGAATTTTATGGTTTTATAGCCGAAGCAAAACAAATAAAATATAATCATATAACCAAAAGGTGCAGAATGTGACAGCATCAGAAAGCATTCAATAAATATGGAGCCAACTAATTATACAAAGTCAACTATTTAGTAGTCAACTGTCGGCGTACTAATAAGCGTATCAACACCTCTTTTGGATCAAGCATGGAGGTGGGTTTGGTAAATATTTGAATATCAGGTTTTACGGATTACCTTTACAGAATCAAAAGTTAGAGACCAATTATTGTTTTTTTTTTTTAAATTTTTTCAGTTTCTAATTTACAGTGGGCGTATCTCTAGGGAAACCGTAACCATCTTTTTAGCGTTGGATTCTTAATCGACCAAAGAATGCGAAGTTTGTACCAAGTTTCAGTTTTCTACCTACATTTTTGCGACTGCGAAACGTCGATATAAATAGGAGATCATTCGTTTGGTAGAAATCATTCGTTTTGGTAGAAATAGGTAAATGGAGAATGTCGGTAGTTCTAGCGTGAAACCACTTAAACTAATAATTGAATGCTCCAGAATTCCCGAGGCTGTTCAATGATTTGTTAGAAGACACTTTCCGTTTGAAGCTTGTGTGAGTTTCTCTACATGTCTCCACATATATTCCAAAAATAGTTTATGCCTTGTGTTTCCAACTCGCACTATTCCATGAATACTTGAAATGTCGAAAGAAGCTAAATGAATTACTATGTCGTTATCGCAGAGGAAGAAGCAGAAGAAATAAAAAAAGCAACCAGTTTGGAGAAACGTTCGACTGTCTTTAAAACTGCTAAAAATTTAATTTGACTGCCGTATATTATTGACATAGGCGGTGGGTAGCTCTGAAGCGATCATTTGCTTTCGAGTTATAATTCATTCGATTTTCTATTTTTCTTTTTTATTTGCTTTTTTTATCACTTTGTTCGTTTAACAATTATTCCATTTATATTTCAATTAATGTCTACAACATTTTTCTGTTTATTTATTCATTCCATATATCCTTCATAATAAATACAAATGTTTGCACATAATTGTATCCTCGTATACTTATGCGAAACAATTAAAAATAATATGATTGATTAAAAACGCAACCAGAAAAAAAATGATCTGTAAAAGCATTAAAGCACATATGTATATACGCACGAATTAAAAAAAACGGCCCGAAACCAGGCAAACAACTAAACTAAACAAATTTATAGATTGCATTTCAGTTCAATGAAAATTTCAATTTTGAAAGCAAAAAATTATATTTTCTATGTGTTTGCGTTAGTTTTAAAAATTTTCGCAAAGAAAAGAAGAGAGCAAGAGACGGTAAAAATATAAACGAAACAGAGAGGGAGAGAGAGAGAGAGAGAGAGAGAAAGAGGGAATGGGAATGTAGAAAAGAAGAGGGTATGCGTTTAAATGATGGGAATAGTTAGCTATATGTAGCATATATATGTACGAAATTTATAGTTAATAAGTTATGTATGCATTTGTAAATCTGAGCATGTGTTTATGCATACGTGTGCGTATGAACATATAAATGGTTGTATGCACGCCTTTGTCCAAGTCAGTTCAAAGGATTTGAACTATTACCACATTTAACGGGATGTAAGCCTATGGTATACATGGTAGTTCCTAAAAACAACAACAATAATAATAATAATAGTAATCATAACAACAAAAACGACATCAAGAGCAGCAACTAATAAAACGACAAGCATTCATACATGACCACCACAATAAACATCGTTTTTTCTTTTTTGTAATTTTCATTGAAAATATTTAGGCGAAATTTTGTTATTTTGCTTTTCTTTAAATTTTAAATCAACCAATAATCCTCTACTCTTACATATATATGTATGTATGTCTATATGCAATCAACTTACGTATCTACTATATACGTACATATATATTAAAGTTTAGCATAAATTTATTGTAAAATTTTTTGTTTTCATGTGTACAACACGTATACATATACACATACATACGTAGATATATGCATACAAACTTTTTAATTAATTTTAATTGCAAATTCTAACAAAACACACCATGCGTGGTATGCATGTGTTTGCACAGCAGAAAATCCATGGAAATAAAAACCACAATATTAAAACAACACTATACGGATAGAAGCCAACCAACCACACTTATACATTACATACAATGAAAATTTCATTTGAAGTTTATTTTAATTTTTGTATTATTATTTATTAGAGATTGCTTTCTATATAAACTATTGCCGACTACTTTATTAGGCAAAGCCACTTACTTTATTATTACGTTTGCGTTTTTCTATTTTACCGTTAAGCAAAAAGCAACGTACAAACACCACCTACAATGTGTGACGATATGCCATGTGTTGGCGTGGTTACTAGGGTCACATTTTTTCTTTTTTTTTTTTTTTTTTTCTGACCAAATACAAAGAAATTTTGAGTTAATCGAGAAGTTAGTTAATTCATTTTAATAATTTCCACAATTTATTCAAGTCGAGCGAACTAGGAAGACATTTTGGGAAATTTCACAGCACTTTTTTGCTTCTCATTTTGCTCTCTTTTTCACATACATTAAGGTAATTAGTATAGCTAAAGAAAGAAGAAAAAATTTCTTCTTTTCCAATTAATTTTTTTTAATCATTTTTATGTAAAATTTTTATATTTATATTTTGAAATCGTGGACAAAAGTTTCCCATGTGTCTGTGTTGACGTGTGCTTTTACAAACAGACATAATATAATAAATTAGATATTATTTAATTACACATAAGAGCAGACATACACAAATGTTTATTTACAATGATATTGTGTATGCGCTTTTTTATTTCATTATTTGATAGAATTAATTAAGTTGTAATTGTATCGGTATAGAATTATTTGGCGTGTTAATGTGTGCGCTGTAGAAGTTTTCCGTAAACAAAAACAGGCGCATGGAAATAAACGGATTGCAATAAACGAAAGAATATATTAAAAGAATTAATTAAATTTGAATTAGCCGCATATATCTGTTCGCTGTTATCAAACACGCTCGACCATCATTACGTTACAGTTACTCGAAAATAATTCGTAATCAAAGTGTCACACAGAGTTAAATTATTATTGCACTCCACGAGCTCGAAAGTTGAAAGCATATATTGATTATAATCACTTTCCCCCAAATCCCAAAATTTAGATATATTCAAAACATATATTGAGCTTTGCTCAAACCTTTTCAGTTCAATCCCATACACCAAGTTTAAAGAAAGCGAGAGAAAGCGAAAAAGGAATGAAGACGAAAAACCAACGAGTATGGCAGGATATGGATATAGGTACAAGGGTGTATTAAATAATACATCGGTCCATAAGTTCGCAGGATGGCATACAGACGCTAGACGACTACTGACGAATCCATATGAGTTGACAGATGATGTTTTTATAACGGATAAATATATTATTATGACAAGTGCTCAAGCGTCATCTTGGCAGTAGAAAATATGCAATTAAATCCACTGTTGGGAAATCACGAAATGACTTTCCCATCAATCTAATGGTACCGATTTCGAAAGCAGATTGCTTCAAATTTTCAACCATTCCGGTATTACTTTACAAATTACAGTTGTATTGGTCACATCTACATGCCGCGCTAAACACTTATTGTGTGACGTTTTACATAACATCTACGACATATATCTGCCAGTTTAGCGAAAAAATGATTCCATTCGGTCAGTTGATAACATAGTTAACAATTTTAACTTACTGATCGGCTGAAAATTCTGTACACGGAAACTGTTTGAATTTGAAATAACATAGTGTTTAAACTATGATATTTCTTATGAAGGCTTTGTCTTTCTTTTGCTTTTTGTATTTGATAAGAGACTCGTGGGATGTAAAGGATTAAAGGTAGAGGAGCGGAATAAAAGGAATTGAGGGTAGAGGTCGAGCAGCACGACTACCCGTATTTTGTTTTAATTTGCACCAAAAATTATCCATGTGTGGACCGCCGAGATGTCCAGGTCATTGAAATCGCGCGAAACGGCGGCAACAGGGGCGAACAAGCGATCTTTTCAATTTTTGTATTTTTTAAGAAGGAGAACAATCCCAAATGTATGCCACGATTATACAACTTCTTATCAAACGTTAAGCTTTTCACTAAACGTGATGATGAAAACGATTGTAAATTGGCGCTGTAGTGTCTATAGACCAACAAAACTTAATCAAAATGCAATTTTTATGCAAAGATGGCATAATAAACAATGTAAAGGTAACATAAAGCGGTTCGCCTCATAATTGACTTTGAAAGTTCCACACTATATAAAGTACATATTTCAAAGTGATGCAGATTTTGGGTTTCATTGAATCGCGTATATGTATACGCACACTATACGCAAAGTAAAAAGGAAAAAAGAAGACCGAAAACTACACTTGGTAGCCATGTGTTTGCTTTAGTTCCATTCTATGCAGATTAAAGATTAGAAAGGGTTTGACAATCTTACAGGCATAGCTACAACATTCAAAAAAGTAGCATCGATCTGAAATACAGCTCAGCAATTTCCAAATTCATTTACAAACTCATTGTCAAAAGGTCGCTGACCCGGTCCCAGGGAGCAAGATAAAAACTATACGAAATATTTTAGGCACATACAGCTTCGTTTGCTTTGTTTTGTTTTCGTTTTTTTTTTTTTTTTTTCAAATGAAATCATTCCAGTTTTTCTCATTAACATTAAAAACGTAGTGTCAGGAATACACGCACAACTGGGGAAACGCGAAAAAGTACAACTGATTGATATTAAGTGCATGTGGGTCAAGGATTAATTTATTGGAAGTAGGAAACGAAGAGCAACAAAATGCGTAGTTTTTGTTTTCCATTTTGCTCTCATAGAAAGCAAGATATTTGAAGCAATTCAGTTTAATTGATTGCATCTCACGAAAGCCGGTAATTGAATGACTGAAATTTAATTGTAAAACGGAAATTGTTTCTCTTGCTTGTATGTATGTAAGAAATTGAGCGTAGAAGAATTTGTAGAGAAATTTTCTTAAATTTGATTTAAATTTATTTTTAACCTCGTGGTTTTTTCTTTTTTTTCTTTTTTTCTATCTCTTTTCAGATGATGTCTTATTTTCACGTCGAGGCCGCATGGGCCGTATAGTTAGTCCACGTCATACATTACCGCCAAATACAACATGCACATACCATTTCCATGGTTATCCAGGCGACCTAATTTGGTTATCATTCACCAGCTACAATTTGCAAATACTACAACAAGCTATACACGACAACAACACGTTGGGAAGGGTGAGTAAATTCTTGAGCATATTTCACAAAAACGGTCTTTACTCATACCATGCATATCTAATGTGATTTTTTTCGCTTTTTTTTGGCCCAGTATTAAATATTCTACGCCAACACAAGCACTCACACTTGCATTTACATGCACACTTGCATTTACACTGATGAATACATTCATATATAAACCAGCAAGTATATATACCATAAACTTTCTGTTGACTGACACCTCCTTTGCTTTATTGTACTTCTTTTTTTTGTTTTTTTTTTTTTCTCGTAGAAGGGAGTAAGGTACGCAAAAAGTACAACACACACAAAACCCTAAAAACTTTCTGTTAGTTTTTCCTCCTTTATGTTTATATATACGATATGTGCATTGTGGGAATTACAACACTGTACAGCAACATAAACTCACATCACCCCGAAAAATGGTCCTTTTCCTTTGCTTTTTTAATGTAAGACCAACACTTTAATACATTTACCGGTTTTTTTTGTTTTATTGTTTTTTTTTTCCTCGTCCATAGAACATCAACTTAAAGTTTTGCTTGTGTTGGTTTGTATGCAAATGACTTGTGAAATGTTGTTAGTTTGATGTGTGTGTGCGTGTGTGTTTGTGTGTGTCCGTACGTGTGTATTAGTAGTTTTCTTTGCACCCGTTTCTGTTTGTGCTCTTGCTGTTGAACAACAGCAGCAGTTTTTGTTTTCTCATGCTTAGCTTAACTTTACGGTGGTGCTTTTGCTTTGTTGCTAGTTCTGCTGTAATTCTGGCCGTTGCTGCTGCTTCTGCTGCTGCTGCTGCTGCTGCTGTTCATATTTACAATTCAATTATATTTTCTCTGCTTGTAATTCTAACATTTGCATTAAATTCTTTTTCGCTTTCAAGTGGAAACATTTTCAGTTTTCCGATCCGATTTAAAAAAGCTGTACTCACTGGTTTGCTTTGAGGAGCATAATTTATTAACTTTTTCCCTGACCCCAATTTCTCTCGTTTCTCCCGATTTCGATTCCCCTCTTTATCGCTTCTTCGGGCGAACACTAACACACGTACCACTAATAAATTATAAACACAATATATCGGTTGAGAGGGTAAAGAGATATTGCAAAATAAAATTTTGTTAAAGTTCAAAGTTGACTTTTATATTTAACACATAAGCATCATCATTGGTAAATAACTGCCAGTAACCTTACATTTTGATAATTGACTGATACTTTCATAATATTATCTTGGCAATATTTAGTTCAAATTTACTTTAAATAAAGCAGACGTATTTCTTAAGCAGATCTAAAACACATTTATGTATTTGCTAAAACTGTTTCCAACTATTCCTTAAATTTATTACCGCATTTGTAAAGCGAAAGAATTTAAAAACAATAACAATTTTTAAGGAATAAATATCAATTAAACTAATCCGTTACGTATATATATATATACATATAGAGACGCAGCTTGGCTACGATTAATTTAGTTGATGCAAAGATTTTTTTTTTCTTAATACCAAGTATGGCATCGCAAAAGAAGATATGCGCGTCAAAATCAAAAAACAGGAAAGCCCGTAATTTGTACAACATTGAAGAAGTTTAATTAGAATATAGCGCCTGGAAAATCTCGCAGGAGAGTATAAGAATACATGGCATAGAGAAAATGAGAAATTAATTTTTCCCTTTAAATACAAAGCACATCCCTAACGAATGTGTTGTTTTCTCGACCGAATCCAGAACAATTCATTTTAAACTGTTGTCGTAGCGCGTAGCAAGTAGGAGATACGAATACATCCCACCCTAAGCCACGAAAGTCAAAAAGGAGAAATTATCTTCGTACACATATACATATATGTATATATATATAGATATATATATATATTGCCTGTATGACAGAAATAGCTTATAGTGTAGACGTCTGAGGCATATGCAAGAATAGCTATGCTAGATCTACAAGGGCGATAAACAAGCTTCTTTTTACACTCACCTCTGAAGGATGGATATAGGAAGAATATGTTTTTTTTTCAGAACGTGTGTAACACCCAAATGTCTGCAAATACCTTCAGAAACCTTACAAAGCACATACATCCTTAATCAGTGCGAAATTCCGAATAGATTAAGCCATGCCTCTGCCTCTGTGTGTCTGTGTGGTGGTTGCTGTTGGCACTTTCCTGGTCGCAGAAATTAGGATATCGAATTCAAATTTAGTCGAAACATTGAAAATTTTTTCACGCAGCTTGCTATTGAAAATGGGCCAAATTGGTCGGAGCAGAAGCCGGCAATGGAGCATAGACTGAACGCAACTCTTAACAAAAACGTATAGAATTTTGCTTGTCACTAAAAACATTATAATTTACTTTACGAAACATTCTACTGTTTAGGTGCAAACATAGAAAAAATCGGTCATCCCCACACAAAGTTACAAGTGATTAAATTACATTTTTTTTATCTTTTGAGCTTTTACTCTTTTTTTAACTTCTACTCTTATTTATCATAACACAAGAAAGTGTGAAACTATTTTGTACATTCCTGAAACGAAGATGATAATGCGATCTGCCTAAAACTGGGTTCATTCTAAAGTGAATGCGCTAGACACCGCGATTAATTTTTTCTTAATAATATCAGTAATATGGGTATCAAATAAAAGAACTCGGAGAGTAGAGTGCGAAGAGCACTCCGACTTCGGCCCCCGCCGAATCGAACGTTCTTACTTGTTAATTTATTTTATCAGCCGATGCAAAATATCTCCGAGTTAAACTATAAATAGAAATATAATAACTGCCGCAAAGTAATAGACATTGACAAAAATCGAAAAAAAATATAGTGCGACTAAGTAAATGATATCGATATTGCAATAATTAAGTAAACAGAAAGAAGGAATGTGAGTATTTGCAGCAGGGAGACAACCGCGGTAACTGCAGTCATTAAATCGTTTAAGGAATGCCAGCGGCATGTTCGTAGAATAATGCCTTCAATGAGTTGTATAGAATTCAGTGACGGATCAAAAAAGTAAATATTAGCATTGCGCTTCAAACAAAGCACGCGACAAAGAATTCTGAGGTTGGAAATTTGTGCGTCAGTGCGGCAAGTAAATTGCTTCACAGTGCCTTGTGAATTTATTAGGCACCTTAACACGTTCGCGGACGTGAATGCTATAGCGTTCATTTTCATAGTGGTGCAAAATGACGTGAATGCTACAGTATTCAAATTTTAAAGCCAATTTTTGTTCATTTAATTTCATGTAACCTTAAGTTTATGATCTTAAGTTTATATGACCTATATTGTCCTGGATGCTATAACATTCATTTCATATAACAGTTAAAATACGATGTTCTGACTACTCTCATAATATATGTATAATCAGATTTTGGATATTACAACTAGTTTCAAAACTAATTGCCTGTCTATTTTTGCAGCTCCCTGAAATTGTCAATGTCCGCGAACGTGTTAAATGAGATTCTCTGAAGAAAAAAGGGGGAAGATGCTATTAGACCTTTAGTCAGTTTTACAACAAAGACAATTCCCAATATCTCGCTAGGTCTCTTCTCGCAAAAACGATCAAAACTCTTCACCGAGTGCCTTATGAAGCTTAAACAAGTTCCCGTTTTATTAAAAATTGTTTAAGTTTAGTTTTTTAATCAAATGGCGTACCAAGGTCAGCACTCTCTGTTAAAACTAGTAGAATGTTTTTTAAATCTAATAATGTCCTAAAGCATAGCGTTAGGCATGCGCACAGCGCTGCTAAAAATTCTTCCTATTATTACTTTATTCAATGAGAAAATTTAAAGCAATATGTTCTTTACGTTACTTCTGCATTGTTTTAAAACATAAAAAAATCACGGGTTCTGTCCAGCGAAATGAATGGTTCCGAATATATCCTGGATTTAACATTTTTCAAACGTTTTGCGATGCGATTTTTCTCTTTGACATTTGGATTTCTACTTGGTTATCAAATAATAAGGATGAAAATCTGCTTAGCTGAGTGGATATTTTATATCATTCGAACAAAAGGAAGAGCATCTTGGACCGCTCGAGACTAGTTTGCGCAATTTTACAGAAACTTGTTGCATCGTCTTTTGAAGATTCCTCTACGACAAAATGTGCAATTTGTTATTATTAACTAGGAACTGCAAGCAAAGATATAATATTTTTTTAGAAGAGTTTTCTTTTCTTTTAGGAAAGCTAATCATAAAAGCTTATAACTAACTCGAAACATTTGTCTAAATATTCGTTCGTCATTTTTCAATTCTTATTCATCGCATAGAAGTCGCATTTCATATACATATACACATCTGTACATCTGTAATTATAAATGTAAATGACTTAAGGCTACACATTATTCTTATTTGAAGTTATTAACAAAATGTTATTCTAAGACCAAGGGAGTTCTTCTCAAACGGGTATTAGCATTTAAACTATGAAATTTACAAAGTGTTCCTTATAAAAAATTGTTCGCAACTCTATTACGTATAAATGTGTAGCTTTAAACTTTAACGGCTCAATTTGTTAACTTATTTTTATTTCATTCTTTTAAATCCTCTCGTTTTTCTTCATTTCCCCGCTCTCTCTTTTATTTGTATGAAAGGAAATTGACTTAATAAAACATGCGTACACACTTATAGGCACACATATGACATATAGACACATATGAGAACAAATTTATATAAAAATATTTCCGCGGGGCATTTGTAATAATTTCATGAGAGAAAACGAAAAAAACAAAAAAAAAACAAAAAACAAAAAACGAGAAAAGAGAAAAGCACACAATGTTATCAAAAGTGCGTATATTTTCTCCCCTTTAATAGTACGAGTAAAAAAAACAGGAAAAAACACAAAAAGAAAGCAAAACTTACAAGATTTCACTTGACTATAAATGAAATTCATTTTTGTTATTTTTACTGTGGCACAATGTAATTTAACACAATGCCGTTGAGTAAGAGTTAAAACTATTTCATGTTCACCGTGTATGCGTTTGTAAGCGCACGTGCATACGACAAGGGCTGGCTATACGCTGAGCCGACAAACTTCAGGGCCACATAAGGACATGTCCCGCTGAATATTATATATGCTTATACATGTGTACACATACATACGTATAGACGTACAGATTGATGGGCAGAAGTCATGACATATGTATAGGACAATATATATTTTATGCATCTAAGTGAGAAACATAATGAGTGCAACTATACGAAGTTGTCCTTGTGTAACTACTGATATGAGACAATGTGTTATGGTTGTAAACTTATTCTTGGAATGCGAGCATATGACAGCTTTCGTAGTGCTAGAGCTAACAACAAAAATCAAATTGTTTTGATAAATTTTCAAATGTCTCTAACCTTTTATGTTCTTTACTGTTGCTCACTATTGCTAAGTAATGACAGGGTTTTCACGGAGTCGGTTTGAAACGCTTGCTCTTTACAATGCTGTGCATCTCATTGTCCTCAATTCGGTTTTTTTTTATACTTTTTTATTTATTTTTCCTTTTTTCATTGACTTAAAACATTTTTACCTTCTTACTCTGCTCCAAGCGCATATCTCCTTACTATCATTATGATTATACGAGTTGGTATGACATACGTACATCTACACACATTTATAATACATGTAACTTTCATACATGCCATTGCACTGCACTATGTCCTTATATGTATGTGTGTGTGCATGCATGCAATTCACCTCCATTTTAATGATGCCAATGGTGTCTGATGTTTGTATTTTGAGCATTCGCTTACGCCCACCTGAACAGCACATATACCAAAAGTTTCACTTTTATTTTGTTATTTTTCGCATTAACCCCTTCCGCACTTTATTTTCTATTTTTTCTCTTTACTTATCATGTTTATTTTGCATTGTTTAAAATTTTAGTAGATTTTTTCAGTTCTCAGTTTTTTTGCTCATTCATGACCCTTTTCATATTGTTGTCGCCGTATCCACTCGCTTTATGCTTTGCCCGTAAGCGAGGATATAATACATTCATATATGTACTCAAGATAAAGTTTGTTCTTAATTTATAAGTGAGTCATTCTGATAAGCGAGATACATCTTTCACTTTGCAGTCTGTTTAAGGAATAATCTCAATGCCTGTTTTTTTTCTTTTTTGGACATTTAAACCAATGGAAATTGAAATAATAAATAGAATAAATTTCGTAAATATTGCAACTGAACAACAGTAACATGACATTGTTGCTAAGTGAGCTTTCAATAAGTTTGAAAATTCGAATTGAAGGCGCTTGTCACTGAAGACGCATGCTACATAATTTTTGAGGAATAGAAGGGACAAGAATGTCTGAAAAGCAGTGAAGTTGACTGGAGCACGAACTGAAGCCGTGCGATTTCAGTATTTGACCACCACTTCCTTTCAACAGCGAAATGAGAAAAAGATTTTTGCATCATATTGTAAGCGGAAAGGAAAGCTTGGCAAACATAAATATTGGTGATTCCGCCTTCATAATCTAGACTTGGAGAAAACGGAAGATCATGTATGCGAACATTACCGACATCAGCTGATGCAAATGCGGAAATGCGGATTAAACGAAAAATGTTGTGATAAAATAGTTTTTTAAAATGCGAACAAGGACGTCATTTGAAAAGCATCTTGATCCTTATGAAGATTATGAAGAAAATTAATCGACATGGCGGCGATGTCAAAAGGACGGATAAAGCTTCCGACGCAGAATATAAATGCTACCATAGAGATGAAAAGATGTGGTAGACAGCCATGGGCCATACTCTGATTAAAAGCTAAAGCTATTACGACATACTTTAATTTTTTGCTTGTGTGAATAAGCATTTAATTTTATTTAAATTTCGCTCAAAAAATTTTCGAGTTTCCTTTCCTCATGGGTGAATTCGTCAAATATATATTTTGTGTATGTTATTATATATACATACATATATATTAACATGTGTTCATGTACATTATAGAAAAACATATCAAAAATTGCATCTGACTCATTTATTTTTCTCTAGAGAGCGTTTAATTAAAAAAATAATTTATAATATTTTAACATTATTTGCATGTATCCGTATCAAATACTAAGAGGGATCTACGTTGTGGCATTTCTTAAATACACTTAAGTCTTTTAAGTTTATTTAATCAGTTGCATTATACATTTGGGTCATTCCCATATCATTCACTTTTGATCATTTCTTTAGTGCATCATTAAAGTGTTGTAAATAATAGGAACTTGAAACTCATTAAATATTAATATGAGAAGAAGAGCCATGTATGCCATCCACATCCAAGGGCGCTTAACAAAAATTATAACAACAAAACTAAATAGAAATTATGTAGACATTAAATGAAACGAAAGGGTAGATAAATATTATAAATATTTGCAAATAAAGGAAAAGGTGAATAAGGAACAACAAGAACAGCAAGAAAAAACAGTAAATGTAAATATAAAATGAAAGCTTACTGCTAAGATTTTGTTGGTTAATGACGAAGTCTCAAAGGCATGTGAATGCGTATATGATATTCGCGAACATGTAGAAAAAGCTTAATAAAGACCTAGTTTACGTTCGTCATTACAACGCCTTCAAATTAACAATTCAAACCGATATAACCCAGTGACAGAAATAGACAAGAAATGAGCGAGTGGGACGATAAAAGAAAAGAAACTGTAACGCAGCAACTACTATAACAGCAAATAATAATAATAATAACAGCAAAAAAATATGTGACGACAAATTTGTACACGTTTATGTCAACACTTTAGCAAACTTAACTGTCGCTAGAGGGCGTAATAAAAGCAACAATAGCGCATACAAACATTTATTTTTGTAACACTCTCTAAAATTTCAGTTCGTACATATGTGCATACACGAATACATTGAGATGTATGTGCAGTGTATAGTGTAACGTTAAAGTTGTGCTCTATTCATATCTACCAAGTAAAGAAATGTTTTTATTTTCCTTTTTTTTACTGTTTTAACAATTTACAAAGACAACAACAACGCAAAAAACACAACATTTGTTGTATAGTTGAAGGAAATGTAAAGTAAACAGAATATAGAAGGATGTTTTTCTTTTTGTTTTTAAAAAATCTCTCTCTTTCTCTCTTTGTATATATATATATATATATATATAGGTGTGTGTGTGCGTTTAATCATATGCATGTTACTGAGTCCGCATATACATTTGAATGGATATCTAAAAGAACACAAATCATAAATCATAACATCAACACAATATCAATTGTATACATGGTAACAGACAGCACAATCCTTCATACAATTCATATAATGTTGACAGCAACAAAAATAGCAACAATAACAAGAACATCAACAAGAATAGCACAATAACAATTATCCATGAAAAACATGTGCAACATAAGAAAATCAAACAAAGCCTGCTGCCTGTGCGTATGGGTGTGCATATGCGTGTGTTTTGCCATGTGCCTATACCTACAGTCTGCCAACGCTAACAAAGCACACTTCCGAACCACCTTACTCCTATAAGTAAATATGAGCATATGCTTCGTTTGGCAGCAAACGTCTCCAGGGCATTTTAATATTTTAGAATTTTTCCCTTTTTTATCTTGTGGGCCAAAGCGAATTCTCTTGTTTTTTTCATGTTGTTGTACACATGTTATACTAATACTATGTACTATGTTAATGATTTGTGATATGTTCCATTTTCAGGCTGATCTACCACCTTGGATAACACGTTTACGCATGTGGGATAGTTATGGTACGTATGTGCCTATTAAAACAACGACCGGTCAACCGCCACCACCACCTCCACCTCCCGTTGCATCATCGCCCGATGGCGGTAAGACAACAACTATCGATCAAACTAACTACGGCAACTACTATTATAGCCCGCAAAATCCCAAATTGGGTAAAAATCTACGCGTCAACATAGATAATGCCTGGAACCCTGTCGACACATACGTTTATGGTCCAACCCAATCAAGCATATTTAATCAGGAAAATAAATACAGCGGCTATCAGATGAGCGGTGGTGGCAAGCAGCCAAGCGGCAATGGCATATCATCCGTTAAAGATACCTTAAATTATATTTCAAGTAAAAATTTCAAGGAAACAGCACATGTTGGTGGTGGTGGCGGTGGTGGTAGCGGTGTGGGAGAGAAAAATCCTATAGCGTTGATGAGTACGAAGGGTAAGCGACGTCTAATGCTCGAAATTTATGATTATGAAACACCGAAATTGTGCGATCATACCGCCATCAGCAATCACGGCAACACAATCGGTTATAACAGATTACGGCCATGTAGTCCATTGGAAAGTTACGTTAGTTCGGGGAGAGATTTGGTAAGTTTCTTCTTTTCCTTTTTACACATAAATATATTTGTCGCAAAATAAGGTAGTTACATACCTCTTATGTTTGATTGTGCTCTCTAATGGCAAGTGGGTTTTGATTTCATTTTGAGAGAAATTAATGAAAAAGTTACAATAAATTAGCTCTGAAGTATCATTCATCCTTGATATTCACCGTGTCACGTCAATATACAAAAAAATTGTAGCCATTTGGAGCGAAATCGAAACCACTATCTTATATTTCTCCATCCTTTATAGATTTTCAATTACAAATGTCTGCTTAAGCGGATGATGTCTATAATCAACGTTCTACGATCGACGTTCGAATGTTTTATATCAGTTTTATCACGGATCTTGAACAATCCAGCCATAAATAGAAAACAGATTAGTAGAGCCGTAACCTCACACGGAGCAAAATTGAAAATATTTACCCTGACGAAGTCTTTACTGCGTCTTAAACAGTTCATAATTAAGAGAATTTCTTCACCTCGTATGAGGATTTGCTAATGTGTGTGAGATCTACGATTGCTTTAAACCGGAGTTGATAATGCCAATAACTTAATTGACATTGGGAGCGGTAGCTCGACTTTTGCCGCCTGCATCACTTTTTACCAGCGGTACAGATTGACAAATATTTAGCCTACAAAATTGGAAATTGCGACGGAATGTAATTTTTTTTTTTTTGAATATATTTTCCTTTTTTTATTAGCTAAACAGAAGCTTTGAACCTTTTAGAATATTTGCAAGCATATTTTTTTACCTAATGGACATTCTTTCGCTGAAACTTCAGACTTTTCTCCAAGTGTCCTGAAAAGACTATTTGCATCAAACGAATCCCTGTGCTTATCTGACACACAAATAAATATCTTTAGAAATTGTTTAGGTTCTTTAAAAGCCTTTCCCAACAAAAGCATATGAAAACGAACATTAAGTACACATGAGACTTAGATCGACTCGAACAACTTCAGACAGGACTAAGAGAAACTCAAAGAATTAACAAATTTAATGCTAGTGGCGAAGATTTTGATGCTAATTATAAATTTGTCAACTTCCCTGTTATTTCTTAACACAAGAAGGGGAAAACATCCAAAATTTGTTTTGTCAAATGCTACAAAAATCTTCGACTAATGAGAATGAGGAAAAATATTTGAGATTGGGAAGACAATGTAAATGTCCTCTACTTGCAGCCTGATAACAAATGTTAATAAAGAAAAAAAACATATTGACAACACATTTTATTCGAAACCCGATTTTTCCAAGCATCCTGCAGTTCCTGCAGTAACTTCAAAAATGTTCATTTCTTTCTCTCAATGGAATTTTCAATATATTATATCTTTAGAAAGACATTTTAAATCATTTTCGATAAATGAAGTCTTTATTAACTAAAAATTAGAAGAAGGCTGCGTTTCTGTTTCTTTCTTTTTTTTTGGTCGAAAATTGAACTGTGATGACAAAGATGTACAAATCAAGATTTTTAAAAGCCCCTGCGTTGCAGTAGCTATAGGCAAGTAGACCAAGCGACTTTTTTTTTCGTTCATTTGAATTCGCACCATTTACACTGCAGGCCCTTGTAAAATGAAGATGTCTCCTCGACGGTTTTCAACATGTTTTAATACATGTTCACAATTCGTTTTTAGTTTAATAGTTTCGTCGAATATATTGTTGATTCTATTCCTTCTGTTTCCATTTAAAAAGATTGTCAAAAAGGTAAGCGGTTTTAAATTGTTACAGTGGTTCCTTCCGCTTAAGTCAATTTCACGCGTAGCTTATATTTAGAGACATTTTATATAAAATATTGTCCATCGTTACCCATTACTTGGTTGATTTTTGGTGACTGCAGCATAAAAAATTTTCTTCGACCAAGTTTTGTTTATCATCTCAACATCTGAATGTGTTATTTAAACAGGTCTTAGACTGTATAAAGAAATAATGTATAACGGGCGTGAGTAAAACATGCCAGTTCAACCATGTTACAAGAACTCTTGGTGTCCTTCCAACTTTTACAGTAAAAATTATTGGTGGTAAACGATTTTCAATGATATTTAATATTCTCGTTGCAGTATCACAATATTTTGGTTTATATGTGGTTGCTAAGATTGCCGCTGTCTTTTGTCAATGGCAGTCATCTGAGGGTGGTGTGAAAAACTGCTAGCAAGCGACGTTTGACACCTTTTTTGTGTGATCATTGTATTCAAAATATTGCGTAGACTAGCCAGACAGACTAGCTTATGGAGCTGTTGTTGTGCTTCAGCTCTTCATATTAGATCACTAGCTAGCCAGAATGTTTGTAATTAATTCATATCTTTATTATATTATTTTTTTATTATTTAATTGATATTTTATCATAAAACGCAATTTTGTCGAACTCTAGTATCACATAAAAAAGCTTTTCACTTCATTATCGTGAAATTTGTCAAATATTTGTAACGCCTAAAATTATGCATTGAAGAGCTCTTAAGGGGTTAGATCACCGTAAAAGCCTTAAGAAAAAGTCTTTTGGCAATTTTTTTTAGATGTAAGGAAACGTAGCAGAGTAATATTATAATATTAGAGGAGGCTGTTAATCATATCTTTGAGTTTAAGAAATTGCAATATAACAGCCATTCTCGGAGACATCTTTAGCTCAAGTAACTCTGCGACCGGAAGCACAAGAGGTCTAAATTTGAATTAAAAATAAAAAGAAAAGATCATTTAATCAACATTCCTATACTTAGTGCACCACGCAGGGGTTTTCGAAAATATCGATTTTTATGTGCTTCACTAGAAAATGTTGTTTTGAAGATACAGCAAAAAAATCGAATGAAAAAAATGAAATTTGTTGTATGCTGCTTGCTAATATCAAAAAGTGTGCTTCGAGATAAAGGCGTTTAAAGTTTTGACATGCGTTTTGTTTACAATAAATATTGTTACGGAAATCCCAAATTCAGTTCATTCCCGCAAAATAAATTCCCTAGACAGGGAAGACCAAATGCAAGTCGTGCAGCTGTCGGCCGACGAAAGAGATTAGTGGAAAACCAGGTTAACGGATTAAAAATGAAGCCATGAACTTGGACAATAGTAACATGCTTGTGAAAATGTATATAAACAAAATATTTGCGGAAGGCAGAATTAGTAGAAAAAGAATATTTGAGTTGAGAAGTTGAGTCGAGGACATTGCCAAAAATAAATTGTGGACAATCCTACTCCTAAAGAAATTAATTGTAAATGAAAGAATCTTGAAGTGAAAACGTGGAAGTGTATCTCTCTTAGAAGAACCACGGTCTAGCGATACGAACCGTATCCGAGAAAAGCGAATTTCGTAAGAATATTTTACTATTCTTTTCTATTAATCTGCGATTTTCGCATTATTTATTTATTTATTTATTTATTTACTTACTTATACACGAAATTCCACCAAGCCAAAGTAACAGTCGACTTCAAGAAAATCTTATACTAATTATTTTGAAAACTAGTATACAATACATAGGAAGATGTGAAAAAAGTATAATAAAAACAAAGTAACTCAAAATAATATTTCATGTATAAATAAATAAGAAAGAAAAAAAAAACATGTAACCAGCTAGCACAGAAGCACCCCCACAACAGATCAAGGTTGCAAGTGAACCCCGAAACTATTGCAAACATGCATAATCTTGGCAACCGACAACGTTAACAACACCATTTGGTTTCCGAAATAAAAAAAAAAAATGAAAATTTAAAAATCCGAGTTAGTTTAAGTACGACATAAGTAAATCGTACGAGCAAAGTTATGAGACTCCGACATTGAGAACAAGTGGTACACATAACTCAGGTTCCTGCAAACAACTCTAAGCGGGCTAAACAGCTCATATTTGTGTTTACACTGACAATAAAAATTAAGTGCCTAGAGAAGCGGTTGTGGACATTAAAGTTTACCTCACCAAGTAATGCGGGGGAGCCTATAGTATCATTTATTACTTTGATTAAGAAGGAAGCGCCAAGAATAAATCTACGTTTCTCAAGTGACGGTAAGGGTAAGAGAAGCAACCTGTTTTCATAGGGGGGAAGAGAGGCAATCGGGGCCCAACCCAAATTCCTCAGGGCAAACAGCAAGAGTTGCTTCTGAACAGATTCAATTGAATCTACATGGCATCTATAGGAAGGAGACCACACAACAAAGGCATACTCAAGTATTATTCTGAACAAACACATGCACAGCCTTTTGGTAATGTAAGGGTCAACAAGCTCTTTGGACCACCTCTTTATAAACCCAAGCGCGTAACGAGAACTTGATATGCAAGTTAAAACGTAACCTATGGTCAAAGAGAACGCCTAAATCTGTGAACGACTCGACCTCCTCCAACTTGTGCGAATCTATGAAATACTGGGTAATGAATGACTTCCTTCTTGAGAAAAAAAACTTTTTACATTTATTTAGATTTAATTTCATAAAACTCAACGAACACCATGCAAGCAAATTATTCAGGTCAATTTCATGCTGATGTGATTGCGATTCTATGGAAAAGAAAGAAAACACCGAGAGCAGGTCATTAATGTATAAATTAAATAAAATGGGTCCGAAGTAGCTGCCTTGAGGTACGCAAGACGTCACGGGAAATTCATCCGAAGTGATGAAGTTAAACAAAACCCTGAACGATCTATTGTGCAGCGAAGAGCTTATCCATTTCACTAAATAGAAAGGGAAGTCAGAAGCTTGGAGTGTGAAGATCAGCAAGTTATGATTAACCAAATCAAAAGCTTTGCTAAAATCAGTGTATATGACATCAGTGCGAGAGCCACTAGAAAAAGACTTGAAGACATGACAAGTAAGCTCTAACAGATTGGTTCCGATAGATCTTCCTTTTCGAAGGCCATGTTGAAATGGAGAAATATATGATTTGATGGCAAAGGCCAACTGCTGAGTAACAATTCGTTCGAACAGTTTAGGTAAGGCACTCAATTAGTCAATACCTCCGTAGTTCTCAACGAGTTGTCTAGTTCCACTTTTGTGAATAGGAGTAAGGAGACTAGTCTTCCAACACAAAGCGAAAACACCTAAACTCAAGGACTGGTTGAAAATCTTTGAAATAACACCACATAGCTCGACAGCGCATAGCGCCCAACTGTACTTCAGAGAGCTCAACCCCTCTAAAACGTTATTTCCTGAAATGACCAAATTAGGAATTGAAACCGAATTAGTTATCGGATATGGGTAGTTTACAGTTAAATCGGAATTAGCAGTCGAAAACTTTCGTCGGAAGTACTCAGCAAAGAAATTTGAGGTTTGAATTTCATCCGAGAACTCAAAGCCATTAAAAGAAACATGCGAAGGATTTATGGAGGTTTTTCTTTTGGAATTAACAAACTAAAAAAAGTATTTAGGATTAGCGAACAGTGAGGATTTTATGAATTGAAAGTATCTGCAATAATATTGGTGGTTGAGGAAATTAAATCTATGTCTTGCTGCAGAATAGTCGAAATAGTCGCAAGCAGAGCCACTGGTCGAAAATTTTTTGAAAAGCTTGTTTTTCCTATTCTTGTAATATCTAATTGTCTTATTCAACCAAGGGGGACACCTGCGACGAGGTCGGGACTGCATGATCGCAACGGAATATCAGACTGCTTCATCCAATCGGAACGGACTATAAAACCGCTGTTCCGAGCTCAAATGTTCCTCTTCGTTGTTTTTCCTCGAAAATTTTAAGTTGGAAAGTGGCTGTTTTGCGGCGTCAGCCAACGAGAAAATCGCAGATTTTTTATATACACTTTACATAGTTCGAAGTGATTGAGAAGACGGCAAGAAAACGTACAATTTAATAATTCATAACCAGTATTAAAAATTTTCTACCAAATTTTTGATTTCTTGGCAAAAACATTGAAGAACTTTCAAGACGTTCTCAGCTTCTCAGCGTTATCTCCGTGAAGCAACACTCAAATATTTTGGGATGACAACGACTTTAAATGAATATTAGTATTAAAGAGAAGTTAGAAATCAAAATATTAGGTTGCAAATTCCAGCACCTGTTCGTAGTTCGCAAGTGGTCTCTACCGGACAAAGCACATAATTTCAACGAAATTTTCTTCTACACTTTCTACAAGTTTCAAAGCATTTATTAAGCAAAAAAGATGGCGTTTTTCAAAAACTTACGGTGGTGTACCTCATTAAGCGATGGTGTTCTTTTTTTTTTGGAAAATGTCTGTACGAAGTACAGTAATTTCTAAAATGAGATTTTTGCTTTTGCAAGGATGTTTAGTTGAGTATTGTTGCTCTTTCGATTTTCAATACGCACAAGAGAAAGACCGACGATTCGATTCGGCATCAGAATTTCTGAGTCGATTTAACCATTTTGCTGCTTTTGTCTCTTTTCTCCATATTTTTCTGATCAGGTTACGGGTAACAAACAAGTGCAAATATTTTAATGAAATTTCATATAATGCCGTTTTTTTCGACCAAAGATATGGATTCTACTAAGACAACTACTTCATCCTATATAACGCTTAATTTTGAAAATGTCGCCCATCTTATGATGAAAATCCGTGAAAAATACTACCTTTAACGTACTTTATGAACCACAAATTTGTAGTTTAAATTGCGTTATTTTCTTTTATCCTTTGCTTTACTTTAAATTTTCTTATACAACAACACAAGCCCTACTCGTGAATTTTATATTAATAAAATTGATCCAAAATAGTGATTTGACGTATAAATTTATTGCGCTAAATGGTGATCTATTTTTCGAAACATGCTAGAAATTTGCTCTCACGAAGAAAAAGAGAAAGGATATGCTTTTGCATAGCAAAAAGATCTATTATTAACTAGATGATGGACATAGATGCCGATATATTATATTAAGAGAAATGACGTAGGATGTTCAACTTCTGCCATTATAAACTTAGAAAGAGAAGAAATGTAAATAGCGTTGAGACAAATTTGTTGTTGTAATAAAATGGCGCGTCTGTTGTTAGCTTAATTTTGCAATAAAATCATAATTTTTTCTTCTATTCATCGTTTTATACGAAAACATTAAGCGATTGAAATAAACGGATGACTTCTCTCGCCTGGACGATCGTCAGTAGAACTAACTCTCTTGCACTTTTAACAAAGAGATATAAAAAAAATATATTTTCAATCAAAATCTGCGCTGTAAATTTTTCATGACTGCAAAGCATTTTCGTCTCCCATTATAATTTTCGCTTTTTTTTTGGCCTCACATTTTATCATTGTTGGTCTCGGTGTAGAAAAAATACCATAACATGAAATTAAGTCATAAAATTTTAATGGTCTTTTTGCGGTTCACAACACAATTTGCGGTTTTATACTCTGTATGACCGAACAACACCAACCAAAATATGAAAGAGCAGTAACGTGGAATATGGCGAAGGATAGAGAGCTGCGGATGTGCAAAAATAAGAATGAAATAACATTATTATCAAACAATACAATCACGTTAACGGCAAATCGAAAATTTCAAATCATCAACACACACGCAGCAATTCATGATGCAATAGGAAAATAGGTATAAACGCCAAAGTTGCCGAGTTGCGAAGGCAAATGCAAAGACAAACAAAAAAAAAGGAACGGATATGCCCGAGAAAAATTGCGATTGTGCATTGTGATGCAGCATAAAAGTAAATATTTTATTAATTTGGTAGAAATCAGAATATTATGATCAATTAAGACGGCATTTTAAAAATAGTTTTAAAAGCAAATATATACATACAAGGTGAGTGAATAAGTTGTTGTGAAGAGAAAGTAAATATTGAAATAATGGAAAAAATAATGCTTGCATTGACGACCTTTTTTTTTGTTTGATCGATTTTTTTTCTCTTATATGTTGCTAACATGATGCAAATAACTAGCTTTGCGCCTTTTACAAACGATATCTAAATGATTTAAAAGATAAATTAATTTTTTTTAATATGATGAGTGAGCGCATATTTAAACATATCTAAGGAGTGACTATATCGATTAGTCTTTCTTGGTCTGCATTTGAAGTGAACTAAAGCGAATAAATTGTTAAACGTGTGTTAATAAATTAAGCGTAACATTTAAAATGTTCGCGTTATTTTATCCCCTCTATTCTAAAGAAAGTTTAACTATTGTGATGATGTAAATATTTAAAGAAGATAGAATTAGACGACATAGAAAGGTGGGGCAGAGAGATGAAAAATCTTAAGCAAATAAATACAAATTGCAATTTTTCTATTTACCTTGATTAAAATTACGACTTTATGTTTTTGTTGTTGCCATCATGAACATCTTGAGTGTGGCGGAGTTTATCACGTTGTATTGTGTGTACACAAAACAGGTCATAGTCGCTGTCGTGGCAGTAAATCAAATTTAAACACTTGAATTGGTTGAGTTGAGTCAAGTCAAGTTGCGCGGCAGCGTGGAGCCCAACGGTAATATAACGAGCACGGGGAATTGGCGAGTTTAAGCCAAAAATCAAAACGTTAACGAATCTCACGATATACAGACATAAAGTTGTCATAAGTGGAGAAACAGACACGAACAGGCGAATGTAAATATTTGTCGGGCGTTTACGTGAAAGTTACGTCAATCTATAATCGACTATATTGATAAACTTAATTTGCTCATTTCAGTCATTTTGGTCATATGAGAAGTAAAATGTATGTATATATATATATGGGTTCATCTCTTTCTATGTTGGATTATTATGTTTTTCTCCTTAAGGATATTGACAAACAACAAACAAAGTTTCAAGCCGAAATAGGCTTGGCTACAAAAAGCTCTATGAGAATTTTTATCTATAACGTTACTACTGTAGTGAGTTGGTTAGTCACGTTAAGCTAACAGACACTTTTGAATCCCTTGTTACCGCTTAAGCTCAAATAACTATGTAGAATATTTGTATTAATGTGTATGTATATAGATGTGCACATAGAGTACACAAACTTTCTTCGTCACTCCCTCTTCACTATTTGCATTTCTAAACTACAACAATTCAACCCTACAGACCCCAAAGGCATATCATGAAAGAGTCTTTATGACATTTCTCGGTTTGAACGCAGGAAAAAGAAAAGAAAAGTAAAGAAAAGAAAAACAACGTAAAACAAACCAGAAATAGAAATAAAGAACAAACCCAAAAAAAAAGAGAAAAAAAGACTTTCATGTAATTTAATTAGAAAGCTGAGTGCTACTGTTCATAAACAAGGAGAAAGCGTGGGGCCCTTTGCTGGTGGTTCGTAAAAGAAAACCAGAAAAATAAAAATTTACAAAATAACACACTGTCGCCATAGTAGCTAACAAATTCTTGCTACTATTTGCCTTGTCCTATGTAAAGGCTACGTTGTAAGTTAGCATATCTACAAGGCACCTAAGTCTTTTACACCCCTTCAATAGCTTATGTATACGTAGCTACTAAAAAATAATAGTAAGAATACAGCATTTGCTATTCTCTTAGTAACATTCAGACATAAGCGTCAGGCAAATAAGCCCGTCCGTCTGTATGTCTGTTAATTTATATATTGGTCTTATTGTCGTTTAAAATAAAAAAAATTCAAATTTGTATTTCGCATTACGAGTGGAAATCCTTGCTGAATTAATCCAAGATTTATTCACAGATAAGTCTTTGTTTTAAAAATAAACCAAAAAAACTTGTTAAAAAACTTAATTCTGATCAAAGTCACTTAAATATGTAAGATAGAGTTTAAAATAAGAGGGATCTCCCTACGCGAAGGATAATATTTTTCATAAATATTTGTTTCGGAAATAACTATTTCTTCACTCATACCTACACTCATACGTATTAAAATACATTTAACGTTTAATATAAAACTTAATGATAGGTAGTCCGGTTTCGCTCTAAGGTGAATGCAACTTTCCCACTTTTCTTTCCTGTCACACGCCTCTGTGTTTTGGCAACATTTTCAATCTTATAGCCAACCGTGAAATGAGTTGAATTTTCGTTGTTGAATTTTTTAACACATACACACACACACACATACACTATTTCTTTATAGATATATATATATGTGTATATATATATATATTGCATATATACATAATTTCTTCGTACACATACACACACACACACATATATATATATAGATCATATACATATATATTATTTTTCTTTTCCTTATTTTCATCTTCCATTTACATATTTGCACTTTGTTGGCTTCGTCAGAGTAGCAAGTGCCAGCTAACGTAAATTGTTGTTTATTTATATTTAAAGTAGAAGGTTTTTCTTTCTTTTTTTTTTTTTTTCTTCCTAATTTTGTTGTTGGCTTTGTTGTGTAAAAGAGTTATTTATGTGTTCATAAATATTTTCCCAACATTTTTTTGATTGTTGACTTCAGTTTATATAAAAAACAAGTGACAGCGTCGGCGATGGTGGTAGTGTTTATAATTTACAGAAATGATTTTATAAATTTAGCATAATTCGGATTTATTTATATTATTGCTTCTTTTTTTTCATTAGCGCTAGTTGTTTGGCACTTGAAATACTTTTACAATAAAATTAAATTCCATTGATGATGGGTAATAAGAAAACTGTAAAAGAAAATGAACAAATTAAAATTAAAACTTTCGAGCAAATGAAATTTCGGTGAAAGTGAAAGTTCCAACACGAAGAAATTTAATCAATTCTCTATTATAGGCGTGAGTGCATATCTGGTGAAATCACGAGTACCTTCTTCAAATATTGTTTAAATCAATAAAGCCAAAGTCAAGCTGAATTCAAAAACCAACTAAGTCATAGATACGACTCGAATATTCATCCCATAATCCAAGTCTTTATGTTATGGTTTTTAAATATTTCGCCGTCTTTAGAGTGTTGTCATATACAACCTTTTTAAAATGGTACTCCATTTCCGTTCGTTTACCAAATTTTTATTTAAATTCAGTCGTGAAGACTTCTCTTTCATCACTGCGAAGGCATAATTCTCCCGTCGCAAGTAAGACAAAACAAGGAGAACAATACGTAAATAAATTTGCTACTGTGCCTAAGAATGCTGGCCATATGAGCCGTTTTACCAACTAATCTCAACTAGCTAATCTTAGAAACTGCGGATCGTACTACGGTATTCTACTGTTTTTAGAACAAATTTAAAGAAAAGAAATTCTGGACAATAAGCTATAAGTGCTATGCATCAGAGGCGATATATTAGCTTTATGAAATGTATTTATTAAGCTTAACAATATGTATCTGATAACCCCATGTTCTTGATCCGCACGACTAGGGAAATTGATAGCGAATTGTCCGTCTATTTACATTTGCGTCTGTCCAGCATTAAATCTGTCTGAAAGATAACATCGAGAACATGTGTAGTGTTTCGATGGGAGTGGTTCAGTGACAGATGGCGAGCACGTCCAGTTGCTCGCCCAGTTTGTACATATGCAGACACAACAGTCACTGTCACGAAACTGTCTTTAAAGGGCCATTCGCAATTACCGAACAATTTAGCTTTCCCGTTACAGTTTGTATCAGATTTCCTGAACAGACACTGATCTGCGTAAGTATAAAGTCCAAGTCAATTGTTCTGATCATTAAAACATTTTCAATGCCGTATATTAGCCAGTTGCATGCGTCGCGCTTACATGCTTGAGAGTTTCGAGGTATTTTTAATCGAAAATCATTGGTAGTGACGAGGCTTATTTCACTCTTGATGACTGCATAGACAAAGAAAATTGTCAAGCCAGAGTATCAAAAAATATATACAACGATTATAAAAGGACAACATCTTCAGTTTTCAAAAGAAAATGTTTCGCTCACTAAATGAATGATTTATGAATTCGTCTCGGCTATGTAACTCCCTCTATCAACGATCGGGAGTAATACACTATTGATTAAAGTAATACCGTCCTAAGTTAGTTGAATTATGGCAACATTTAAGACACTGTGATCTCAATTCTCTTTCCTTTTCTTGTAATTATTCGAAATGCCAGCAATCAACAAGCTTTTCAATAATAAACTTACTTCAACTGCACAAAATTTTATTGATAAATTTTATATACTCATATGCAATCTTTTTACATTACCGCGCTGTATGCACCATTAACCTTGCTTGCTATATGGAGACTAGTCTTAACACTGCCAACAGAGCAAATTATCAGGCAATATCTATAAGTCGCATAACAGTACTCGGTTAAATCATAAATATTCAATTAATTTTGAGAAAATGTTGTTGTAATCTATTTTTAATAGCAAGATTTTTGTTGTATACCCATCCCCGGAGGATGAAGAGTACATTCGTCTTGTCAAAACGTTTGCCACACCCAAAAGGAAGCTTCAGAGACTCTATATGGAATATACATCCTTGATCAGCATGAAATTCTGAAATGATTATTAAAAGATAGAAGGCTGCAATCTTCGCTAACTTTCCGTTTCTGGAAAATTTTCTTAAAACCGCGGAGGCGCCAAATTGCAAAATATCAAATTATTTTTGTTTTTTTATTGTTCTTTTTATTTTAGACAAAAATTTTTTTCTAAATTAATAAAGTTTTAATTATTTTTATTTTCTTCGTAGAAACTCGAATTTCATACGCATACTGGTACCGCCCTTTTTCCAGCACAATTCTCATTGAATTATGAATTTGTCGATACCGAGCAAGGTGGTGAGCCTTGGCCGGGTCGTCGCGGTGAGGAACCAATACCGCCGCTTTGTTCCCGCGTATTTCGTAAGCGGAAAGGCAATGTACAAGTCCCGCGAAACGTTTTCCTTTTCGGACGAGGAGGTGCCAAAAATCTTACTTGCTTATATCGTTTCGAGGCAGGACCATCGGAACGAGTACGTTTGGTGTTGCATAATGTCTCCTTTGGAGACGGCACCACTTGCACCACAGACAATGATCTGCACACCGGTCGGCCGAAATGCAATCAATTGGACCCTGAGGGCAGAACAACGGAATTAAAATTATACGATGTACCCTTTCGTGACGTGAAAATACAATTGGGTTGTTTTTGTGATAATTCAAGTGTCCTGTATAGTAATGCTCCATTGACGTTTGTCTCCAACTCACGCATAATGGAATTAACCTTTGCGGTCAGTAGATTAAATATATCGGAGGATTTTGCAGAGGTTTACTTCTTCGCTTCGTACGAGTTTAAGAGAGTAAGTGAATGCCGAAAACGATTAAAATTGAAAGGAGCGGGAGGAGAAGATGAAATCAAATATCCAATGAAATCGCAAGACTCCAGTTGTGAGGGTTTATCGTGGTATATCGAAGCACAAACACTCGACAAGTCGTTGTTCGTTCAAACATGGGGTTCGTATTTACCAGTGGATCCCACTTCAGAAGATGCTATGAGATGTCACACTAAAAATCGCTTAATGATTTATTCGGGTCGTCCCTTGAGACCAATGCGGGTCGTATGCCCTGCTCAAACTGGACCACGTCCCACCTCTCTCCATATATTCTCCGAGGACTGGACGAACGGTCAACCAATATTTACCAACAAGTAAGTTTACTTGAGAACAAATCTAATTCACAATTAACATTCATCCTCCAGCCAAGATTTTCATATGACAAAAAAAAAAACAATGTTTCATAACCGAAAAGCTAAACGCGGCAGGATAACCGTGTTATTAATAGAAATATGACAAAAGTCACGTCATGAGCAGTACACTGACTACACTTTGCTTAACTTTTCCAGGAGGTTTGAACATTAATTAAAAAACGATATCTATTTAACAGCTCATGTTGCCTTATGGCTAAAGAAGTGAGGACGAAACGTATTTCCAAACTTATGGTCAAACTGTAAAACTTTGGTCCGACAACTTCATGTTACGAAATATTGAAATTATTATTGTTCTTGTCGATGGTTGAATGGGTGATGTTTGTATGTGTGTATGAGTGCGTGGGTGTTTGGGTGGATATATATCTAGTTGCATATTTCGTGTTCATTTTTCCAACTCCAAAAACCAAAACAATTCACTTAAGTGTATGTGTAAGGATAATAGCTACACATACATAAATATATGTATAGATATATAAATGCATAATTACATATATACATATGCAAATGTAAATATGCGTGAGTTTTGGAAGGGGCCTACAAACTCTCTTCTTTATTGCAATGCTGCGAATGTTCAGTCGATAAATTACTACTATAGTTGCCTATAGATGTACATAAACGCGTATCATACATTCATATAGAAGTGATACATACATACAGGCTGAGATATATATATATATACATATATATATATATATATATATATATACAAATATACAATTGTTTATACAAATATACAATTGTAAGTAGTACTTGATTATGCCACACCTACGTACGAATACTCACACATAATCTACGCATATCCTGTTAAAATGTGTTTACTGCCATGGTCTGGCCTGCTTTCCTATGGTCCTATCGTCCTATCGGTCCTTTTCGTATCTATTTGCAGAGCCTGCACAATTACTTTTGTAGCAACATTCGTAGATTGCCACGCACACAAATATTCATTAATACGTATACGCATACATACAAATATAGATGTATGTATATATATATATATATATATATATTTATATGTATATACAATGCATATATTTTTACTTGTACAAATATGAAGGATAAATTCATCCTTAAACGCTAGTGTCAGCAATTTGCGGATTAAATGCAACAACATGGAAATAAAATGATACAAAATTCAAAATAATTTCAATCCCGTTATCTCAGCGCCTTTCTCCACTCTTTCGCTTACTCATTCATTATACGGTTTATATGTGCGAATGTGCGATTTTTGACAACACGTCATTTAGTCTGTCATTTCGAATATATGAATATGTTTAAATATATACATGTACAAGATATGTATACGATAAGAGCGAGCCAATACTAAATACATATATATATGTATGCACCAAGAATATCATAATAAACTGAATTATGGATCAGCTAAGAAGCTAAGTGTTTTTGATCACGAAAATGTTATATAAATATATAAAAGATAGTTTTGAATAAATTATATTCGACCATTGCAAATATACATAAAATTACTTCCAATTATTTCACAACACTTTATCTAGTAAATAAAAGTATGTTAGACGAATCTTATTGCTTGTGCAACATCAAATGATACCGCATGTCATTCTTGTGATGATAATATTTACATATTTAAGTGGGTCATATAAAACTACTCCGCATGATTAATATCAATCCACCGATAATTAAAAAAAAATATATTTACGTTTATTAAGTTAGATCCATTCTACGACATCAGATAGTTCTCTCAATTAATGTACGCCCATAAAGGAGCTATCGATTTTGTGATTGCGAACGTTCACGTAAATAAAACACACTTTTAATTGAGATTTAGATCAAATTGTTTTTCTCAATATATTGTTTGGATCTGGCCACTATTTGTGGAATCCAACACAGTTTAAATGTCTTCCAGGGAACATCTCACAGATTTGAAATCTTTTCAGGCAATTTTAAATATATATGTATACGTCTCGAAAGCTTTAGAAGTGTCCTTTCCCTCGTTTTACTTTCCGGCCTATCTAAAATCTCTTTTGACTGGAAGTAGGAATATATTAATATAGTTTTGCAAATCATTTGCATAGCCCAGAAATATGGGCTAGAGACGACTCAAGAGCTACAATCAGAGAAGGAGGAAGCGCAAGAATAGAGGTAAAATGCTGAAATTTCACTTACGCTTGTTATAAATTCATTTATTGATAAACGTGTCCAGCCAGTTGAAAAACTGAAAAAGGCAAGCAAAATATTTTTCTCAACAACTTGTCAAAGACAACAGGTTGTTTGGGCGGTAAATTAAACGTGATTACAAGAAAAAAATAGAATATTTGGATCAAACAAATCTTTATATATACGTGCAGCATTTATATCTCAGGTGACAGATCACCTATCTATAATCATAATTTTTTCACTTTGCATTTCAAAGTAAAAGTAAATTAAATTTTGTGAATTTTTGCAAAACATAAAAAAGAGGATCCAAGAGCTTTATTGATCTAAAAAGTGATGGATACTTAAAAGCATATTAGTTTAAGTTACGGAAACACTGGCCACTTCAATTTTTCTCTGATTGATCTAAAATTTTTACTGCAGCTCCAAAATGAGATAGATTTCTTGTAGTAACGAAAAACTAAAACACTAACCAAATTTCAAGCAATTTTTCCAGAAAAAAAATACAAATTAACGTCATTTTATCTTAAAATCAAGCAGTGGACTAGATTTTGTGTTACATTTTGAAAGGATTTTTGGTTTTTTGTTATTTGAAGTTAAAAATAGTGACATACAGCAGCAGCTCCGTAAAAGGGCTCGGGAACAAGACATGCTTTATATTGCAAGAGTTATTGTGCCGCCGATTTGCTTGTAAAACATCCGGAAATATTATTTGATGTACTTTAAGACTTTTGCTTTAATATATACGGATCCGAAGACAGCAGCAGCAGCGGATCAGTGTCAGAATTAAAATGTAGAACCTACGTGACAAACGTGTCTGTTTGTATGCAATTGTATGGTAAACATGCTCTCATTGTATATATTAAAATATCATCAAAAAGTGGAAGTTCTTGCACATAGCTCGGTATTTAAAGAAGTACCAAATCGTTCAAAGCGCACGCTTACAGTACCACGTAAAATAAGAACACCTCCGTCTTCGAAGCAAACAAATCGTGTTTTTTTAGCTCATCACTCGTAAACTACACTTGATAAAACGATAAAAATTCCCGCATATGTTCGATCGACGATTCTATCATAGTTGTATAATATGAAAAAAACCGATCTCGGCCACCTCTATCCATTTCTATTCGTTTTTTAACCTTTCGTTTACTTTCTTCTCTTTCTTTTTTTTAAAGTAACAGAAAACAATTTTCTTACTTGCCTTTATATAAATTTAAGATCGTATTTGTAGTGAACGCAAGCCAAACTTACTTCAGTTTAGGTTCACTTCAGACTGAGATTTCATCAAAATGATTTTAAGTTATTGATAGAGGAAGTGAACTGCGAAATGGCTCGAATGGTTGCTGTAGAGAAATATTTGTTTTCTTGTCCTTCAAATCGATTCTACTGACGTACGCTAGCGAGGGCAAGGTTGACAAGTCTGCAAACAGACTTTTTCAAGTAAATACTCGGGAAAATTGCAAAACGACCTCAAAACATATATTCATGCGTAAATGGACAAACGGTATATTTCGATATGCTGAACTTAAAAGGTGGAAGTAATGTTACGTGTTAACCTAAAGAACCTAATCTAACCTAAACCTAACAACAAAAAACAAATGCATTTATCACTGCCATGAAAACATGCTATGGAAGATTACTTTGGACATATGTTTACAGAATTTCGGGAATTTCGAATAATTTACTTCGACAAATTTTATGATGTTATGCATTTTGCATTCCACATCGATTCTCAATCATAACTTTCCTATTATTAGTAATATATAAAAAATGATAGTATGTCGAATCGAAGGCATTCTTCAGCTCGATTGGGATCTTATGGCGTTTTCGTAATTATTTATTACTAAAATCTCTATAGATTGGCGATGTATTAGTTAACAAAGGATTTCTTTTTGTTTTTATTTTTTATTCAATTCAAGCGATAGACAAAATTTATATCACATTGACATGTGTCAGAGATTATGAGACTTAACTTATGTAACTTCGTATTGTTTTTTGTTTTTCAACTTTTTTAAATTATCTTTGCAGACCTGTCAGTTTAGTATTGGAGCCGATACTTAAAGAACCAGGTGATATAGCATTTACGTGGCTGGAAATATATCGCACTAAAAATGCTTTGTTGCAACAATTTGATTTACAAATGAACAACAGCAGTACCGCAGTAACCACCAGTGGTGGTGGTAGTGGTGCTGTCACTCCTGGTATTGGTGGTAGTAGTGTTAGTGGTGGGCCTAGCAATGATACACTAAATGAATTTGGATTTTATCCAAAAGAGTCAGACTGTGAATATAAATGTCCTGAAATTGATGCTTGCATAGCTGCCAGCCTGTGGTGCGATGGTAAGTTTTTGTACATTACACACATACACACATTTAAACATACATATACATATATATATATATATTTATATATATACATATATATATATATTTATATATATATATATGTATATATGATACATACACATATATATATATATATATACGTATATATATACATAAACACTTGCACACATTTGTTATTTTTAGAGCCTTCTCTGCTTTTGTATCAAATATCATGTTGTTCTGTTGCCCCGTCGCTTTTTTTTTAGGGGTCCACTCACCTTTTGCCGTGTATGTGTTAGCAAATAACTGGTAACTGGTAATATTGTGGTACGTTATGTTGTATGTATTGCCTCGTGCTTTACAAAATTTACGAGACTTTTAATAATTTATTTCGAAATTTTTTCTTCATTTTCCTTCTTTTCGCAAATCACACTGTCACAAAGAGAAAGAGAGGGAGGGAGGTTTAAATTTTCTGTTTTTCTATTTGCATTTAAATTTCTTTCGAACAACACTCTCAATTAATGGGAATTTGTGGTTTTATTTGCTAAGTTGTATTTTTGCCTTTTTTTTATTCTTTACATTTTACTTTTTATTTTTTATTTTCGTATTTAATTTTTATTTTGTTTACTTACACCTGAAATGCAGGCCGACCTCGATTTAAAAAGCATCCGTTCATTCATCCAATTGAATAGTTTTTAACTAAAATGGTTATTTAAAGCAAAGTCCTTGAAAGTTCAATTGCTGGGCATTTGTGTTGTCAGTTTGGGAAATGAATAAAGGCTAAATAATTGATACGAGAGATAGAAAGAGAGAACTTTTTGTGGATATTATCGTAAACAACGATTAAACGCTCAACCAAACATTGATAGGTTTTCCCTTAAAGCTTAAATGCCAATTAACTGGTTTTCAAATTTAATTTTTTAAACGTAGCACCTTAAGGCTAATTTAAAAAGTTTCGACTATGCTCGAAGATGACTTACCACACTGTGAAGGTTCTTTTTATTTTTCCTTTAATAAAAAATTAACCATCTTAAAGGAATTATTTTAATAAGAGAAAAAGGAAACAAGAAGATTTCACCAGATAAGTTATCCTTTGCTTTGAACTGTTGATAAAAGAATGAAAAGGAAGGTTGACAAAAAGAGGAAAAGAAATTCTTAATAAAAGTTTCAGAATCTAGCGAATATATGAAAGGTTTAAATGATAAATAAGTACGACTTGGAAGCTTTCTTACTTTTAATTATTTATGACTGGTTAGTGTCAGATGGAGGAACAACCCGAAACCAACGCCAGCAAAGCAAGTAAGCAATAATAATAACAACAATAACAACAATGCACAGTTAGTGGCAGTGAGAGAATGGTGACACCATGCAGCAAACCATTCGGAAATAAAAGCAGAAAAGCAACAAAAACCCTCAACTTTTTAACCGCATAAGAAATTTATTCATAGAAAACTCAAAACTCGAATAAGGATTCATAAAAAATGTACAAAGGAAGCACATAAAACAAAAAAAGAAGAACGTAAAAAGCAAGAAAGTTTTAACCGACTTGTGGAAAATCTTAAATATCCACCACCTTCATATTTATGTAAATCAAGGCTGTTCGCTTTTCCCTTTTTTTCACTTACTTAGCTCCTAGATTGTTCAATTGAATAGCTTAAATAAATTTGATGACACCACTGAAGATAATATATTTTCGAAATGTATTTTTTTTTTTTTTGTGAATCACGCCCATTTTTCAACTTAAGTTATAACAATATAAATTACGAATGTATGTGTTTAATTTCAGCTTTTTTCGACTTTTGTAAACGACACTTTTCCAAAACGGAATGGACTGACGGACGAACGAAATAATAATTCGTGCAGTCCCAGAAGCGTATGTGTGATTATTACAATCGCAATGCCTAATGTAGTGTGCCTCCCACTCTCCGCTGATGGGTATAAAAGGAAGAAAAAGAAAAAGAAGAAGAAGATGATTATTATATGGAACAGACAAAAAACGAGCTTCAAATAAAATTAGAGAAAATGGAAGAAACAAAAACAAATGAAAATAAATACAAACGACTTACTGCATACGAATTAAATGAAGCAGCAACTGATCCCTAGGAAAGAAAACAGAAAAGTGCATATAAAAATAAAAATATTTAAAGCTTTGATCAGTTTACTAATTCTATTAATTCAATGAAAAATAAATCGTTAATATAATGCATATAGTTGCAAATCGAAAATAGTAGCATATAACAAACTGTTTTGTCATGCTGGGTAATGTAATTGCGGCTACTTACATAATTAATTAACCGCTAGAAGGTTAGATTTAAATTATTTTCTTGCACTGGTATTATTATTATTACTATTATTATTGTTTCTCTTCTCATCTTTCGTTTTGTAGTTGATTTAGCTTACAGCTTAAGACTTATGGTTCATCTGGAATTTTCGTTTAGTTGTTGGTTGGCTTTTATTTTTGCAATCAATTTAAAATAAATAAACAAATGAGTAGCAAATTTTACAGCGTCACCAATACACTCTAAATCAAAGTTTTCGCTTGATTTTCGCAACTGAAGACGTACAGGTCTGTCAGCGCCAAATCAACTATCCTCCTTGTGATAGCGCCATGATATCCATCCAGATTAAAATTGGAATTGATGTAATTCATCTGCACGAACTTCCAGTATACATGTTGCGTATACGTGAGTGTATATGCATATGCGAGCCCGTATTAATTAGTTAAAGAGGACGAAATAAACGACCTCACACTCTTTTCGAGCCTCTGTCACTTTTAAAGGCACAGCAAGATTGTGTGTGTGAATAACTGCATTCATAAATTTGGTTAAGAGCACATGCCGTATTTTTCGGACTATAACATGCACCGGGCCAAAAGATGCATTTCAAATTTCTAAGCTGATTTTTACATGTGGACCGATTATACTTTAATGTTACTTTCAGATCAACATTTTTATTTAATGTTAACATAACTCGTACTAGCAATATTCAGTTCGTCTTCACTCTTGGTACTATCTATCACTCGTCTCGTTAATGCCACTGTTCGTATTACTTTACGAAGAAATATTTTAAAGTTACTTTCGGGCCATAAGACGCACACAAAATTTGAGTGCATTTTTCTCGGTATGTCAAATCGAGCAGTCCATTTAAATTTTATTTACACTGAGTATGCCAATAAAAATGAACGGACGGATGGCCCGACGAATATAGTTAAATCTCACTCTCATCAAGAGTACTTTGAACACATGTCGCAAGAAAGGCAGCTTTAACTAGTACACCGCTCTATAATCGGTGGCGCATGAAAAAGAATTTATTTACAGAACCAGTTAATTAAATAAAAACAAGATTTTCGTTTGAAACATAGTTTTGTATTTATTTATTTATCAAGTTTGTCCTTAACTTCTTCAAAATTTGTACTTTTTTGTTGTTGGTTTCAAAACCACAAAAATTAATTGTAAAATGTTTTTCTTTTAAGAACAACGCCAGCTGTAATCATACGGGGCAGAAAGAACGATATGTTCATACTCCGTCCCGTTGTCCTAAATCCAAATTCAAGTTTCTGATGTTTATAGAATAAAATCAAGACAGAATGCGCACACGGGGTCAGAAGTTGACATCCAAAAAACTAGTACCAATTCCACATTCTATCACCTAAAATTATTCGGACGAACTGTTTTTAAGAAAAAGTAAACGATTACTTTACTCATGCTACGCCAGGTTAATGCTATGGAATTTTAGTACCAGAGGCTTTAATTAAGATTAAAAAAATTAAATAAGATTACAAAATTTTTTCGTACAATGGGTGAAAATAGCGCAAATACTCCGATATATTTTTCTGAGCCAGATTTGCGAGCAATATTAATCGCACATGCCACTCCACTCTTAGCCAAAATATAAGAAATCGAAGAAGAATAATTTCTGATCCGAAAGGAGCAAATTCGCCAGTCTTTCGCTCTGTCCCTGGGCCCTGGGTCAAAACGTCAATAGATTTATTATGAGGGTCGCCCGAATTATATATATAATGACCGTCACAACTATTTGAACAATCTCTTATCTTAAAAAAACGATGAAACTGAGAAAGTTTATAATGGGGACAAAAACAACTTTGTCGTTTTCAGTACGTTCTTGCTTAAGTGTAATATATGTTTTTCAATAGATTTCTAATGTATTCACGTTGAGTGTGACGGAAATTTGCGTAAGTTTTTGAAATGGTTCCCACTCTCCTTTCGCAGATTTTTTCTGCCATTAAAAACGTTTACCTTTCTCTAAGCTTGGTAACAGCTGAAAGTCGAAATATATAGAAAATAGTAAATATTAATGAACCCGCTCTCAATTTGCACTACAAGAGCGTATCTGCGAGTCGAAGTATGTTTTGCTCTCTTAAACGTAATCTAGCTTCAACGTAAGCAATTAATCAAATACCTTTTACGAACTCAGGTATATTATTCTTATACTACGAACTTTTCAATCAATCAAGTTGGCGTAAAAATTGAAGTAATTTTTAGACTTATTCTTCACGCAAAAAGTTTTACATTTTTAAGGAACAACACAGTTTGGTGTTTCTGTTATGTTTTTATGTTCTTTATTTTCAGGCCATCATAACTGTCCATCAGGTTTTGATGAGTCCGAAGAAGAATGCGGCACAGCCCGGAAATTGCTTGAATTGCCTGGTGGTGTTTTTGCCGCTTTAGGCTGCATAGCAGCCGCAGTTACCGCCTGCCTGATATTTTGCATATTCGGTTTGCTGAGAAAGCGTAAAAAAACCGTTCTACAAAAATCAATCATCAATGGTGGCAGTACACTGAAAAAGGACTTTAAAAAGGAATCCCTTTTCATCGACCCGGCCTCCTGACACGGGCTGCAGCCGGTCGAATACATACACGTCGACCGAGAGACCACAGTGTGATATGTTGTCAAAAGCTGGCTACCAAGATGAAGAGTTCTTTTATTGAAACTCTCTACTCATAAACTCATAAAAGATATGAAAATATTTTTACCAAACAAACTCCTTGCACAACAATTTTACACAACGCACAGTGACCGATGAGGCCATAGCAGCGGTGCATGTGCATGATGTACAATATATATTAATGATGTATGTACCAAGTAACAAACGTGAGAAAAGTGGAAAGTTTTCTACCGCTAAATATAGTAAAGATGTAATAGAGTAAAAGTGTGTTATACTAAATAGTAAGTGAAAAAAAAAAGGATTTTCTAAACGCTTACGTTTTTGTTTATAAAAATTTTTACTTTAAATATTTAAGTATTATTTAAAATTTCATTCAAGTTTTATTATAGAAACCAAAGAGAATCAATCAACAAAGTCACTGCCTTAAATAATTCATTTCTCTCTCATTAAATTGTGATTTTTTGTTTTTGGTTTAACTTTTTGTAAACAATTTTTATGTTTTTTTGTTTTGTTATTTTAAAACTCATGTAAACTATTAAAAAATAAAAAAGAAAGAAATAAAAAACAAAAACAAAAAAACTATTGCGTAATTTAGGTACCTTTCAAGAACAACAAACAATGATATATAGTTGTATGTCAAAATGTGAATTACATTACTGCCCTATAGTTTGGTAATATTTTAATTTTTAGTTTTCGAAAATGTTTCATAGAGAGACAAAATCAACAAATAACAAACAAAACGAAAAACCAAAAAAAAATATTAAAAAATAGATCAGCACAACAACAACAACAACAAAAGGAAAATTCCGGCAAAAGGAAAAAAAAGAACTCACAAACCTTTATAAATATATGAATATATACATACCTAGAGATAAAGCATACATATTAAATATAAGTTTTATATTTTAAATAAGGAATCTCGAAAGTGTTGTGATGTCAAAACACAAAAGAATTCAAGGCAAGTCTCTGAAGCGAACGATTTAAGTTAATTGCAAAAGAAGCAAATATTCGGCAAAAAAAGGTGATAAGCAGCTAATTTTAATCGTATTCATTAATAAATGAAACCGATTCAACCGATTCATGTGAAACAATTCTTTTGTTCTCCGTAAGCATGTTGCATCCATGGGCTCGAACTGACCTTTATTCGTTATTTATTGGCTTAAATTTGATAAACGATCCTGATGATTGACGATTAAAAAATTGATTAATGAGTAAAACCTACTCATTTTTTTAAAATTCTTTACAATTCTAATAACCACAAAGTGAAATATGAAATCGATTATATATATTGATTGCAATCAGATCAAAAGTATTCAGATTAATTTTTATATTAATCGTCGAATAGTAAGCGAATAGTTAGCGAAATGATGAATCTTGACTTAAACTACGTGCACGTTATAGCAATAATTACGAAAATGGGTTATGTATGAAAAAATTGGAAGATTTTATTAAAAAAATTTTGAAATTTTTACAATTTTAATAAATATTGGAAACTGTTTTTACGTAACAAAACGTTACAAAGGCATAGAATATTGCTGCTTATTTGTCATATTTGATATGCAAGGCCTAATTAAAATCCTTTTTATTACATGTGTACTTTACTATATAAAGATAATGATGATAATTTGTAAGTAGCAATCAAAATAAATGATCGCAGACAGTTAATGAGGAAGACACAATACACAATCCACATACACAATACAGGCAAACTGGCGGACAGATGCATTCTTCTTTGCATTTATAAATGCATGCCGGCAAAATTAATTGTTATATATAGAAATTTATATTCACACATACAAACGTACATAAGCATATATATAAAGACATACATGAATACATACATACATACATTTATAATAAAATAATTATAAGTATTATACAATAAAATAAATTGAACGGATTATTATAGATATACCAAAGGTAAATATATATATATATATATAAATATATATATATATATATATATAAATACATATATATATATATATATGTATATATATATATATATATATTTATTGAACAAAATAATGTGTACATGTTTATGCATGCATTTATGTCACTTACTTAATTCTTATTAGCTAAGCACACAAACACATTCACATTTGTAATAAGGGTTTTATACACTCTCTCACATAGTCGCGTTCATTCACCATACTTCCGATCCCCTAAACCAAATTTAGGAAAAACCTTGTAAAATATGAAATGTTTCTGTACGATGATTACAACATATATGTATATGTACGTATATATATGCACGTATATATATGTATATATATATATGTAAGTACATATGTATATATATATATATATATGTAAGTACATATGTATATATATATATATATATGTAATGTAATGTAAATATGCATATATAGTATGTATATAGTATATATATGCATATATAGTATGTATATAGTATATATACGCATATATATACATATATTACCTTGCATTACATATTAAGTATAAATATATACGTAGGCATATCTATGTATATAAATATATATATATATATATAAGCATATGTATGTATGTATATTTAAATATATGCATGTACATACATATATACATATATATGTGTGCATGTACATATATATGTATATATATATATATATATATATATATATATAAATACGTATGTGTGTGTGTATATATATTTATATAAGTGTATATGTGTATATATTTATATATATATATATTTGTATGCATGTATTTATGTATGTATATATGTATGTACGAATGTCTGTATAAGTGAGCGTATGTACGAATATAGTGATTATTTTACCAATTTAGCCAATAATTATATATATATATATACGTACATACATGCATTCATAACGTGTCATAATCATAAAAGAGAAAAATCAATATTTTTAGCTATAATTACCGACTCAAAGACATGCCAAAGGTAAGTAACTAAAACGAATTACAAAAAAGAAAAAACAAAATTCACAAATTACAATAAAAGAAGGAAAATATATACAGAATAAGGCAAAAAATTAAAATGTACTCGAAATAATTTTTAAACATTAAGCAATTTTAGCATATTTTTCTTAAAACGAAATTACTGGGAGAATTATTATTGTACTACTTTTTTCTTTTTGAAGCTTTAGTAAAATTTCTTAAAAATGATGTAATATAAGTAAGTATTCTATATATATATATGTATATATATATATCTATATATATACTTTCTTATTTTAAAATACATTATAGGGATATATGTATATATATATATATATATATATATATTGTTTTCTGTTGTAAAATGTACATATATATATATATGTACATATATGTGTGTATATATATGTATATATATATCTTGTTTTCTTTATTTTTGCTTTTTTATTATAATTTTTTTATTATATATATATATATATATATCCATATGTATATATTTTACAACAGAGAACAAGTCAATTTTTTAATATTTCAATTAATTGAATTTTTTTATGAAACATTTATTTGTCCGTTTTTTCTCTTTTAATAAAAAAAATTTTGTTAATTCAACTCCGGTTTAAATATTTCCGGATTTTAATCTTATCTCCAAAAAGTATGTTGCACATCTTATATATAGATTTCGCAAATGCCTTGAATTTCTATATACATTGGGTACGGGCATCTGTTGAAGGTGGCCGTGGTTTTGCCGTTGCATTTTGCAATTTTGTTTATATTCCTGTTTTGTGTGTTGTTGCACTTCGACACTTGTTCAAGGTGGCGAAGGAAAAATTAAAGATTTTTTTCTCACAGATAAAATCAGGTCGCCTTACATTACTGTAACAAAATCAATTGTATTCTTATGAAGATACGCACGGTATGCAAGCTTCTGAACAGATTATGTACTACTGTGAAGTTACCGATAAACATAAAAAGTTTCTTGTCAGTGGAATAGGGGATGCGACAATCGATTTAGTCTAATTATCTGCAAATGAATTTCGTGAGATGGGAAATTGAAAACATAGTATTAATAGTCTATCTAGTTATTTATTACGAATCTTGTGGTTTTAAATGAATAAAACAAAATCCGTGAACAAATAATTAAATCTCTGCTAGGCCAAGCATTAGGAGCTTTAGGTTGAAACATTAATCATAAGTAGCAACTATTATACCCTACACTACTTGTGGTACATGATATATTAACTTAGTGCGGATGTATGTAACACGCAGAAGAGTTTAGAATGGACCCACCTTCATTGCACAGAATTAATTTTTGAATCGGTCTTGGCCTGTCTGCTCGTTTGTCCCTCTGCCCGTCTGATATCTACCCATGTATTTTCGTGGTCAAAGTGCAGGTTGCAATTTTGGAGACAGTTTGATGAAAATTGGTACACTGATGTGGTTTGTCCCCAGGACAAACGCTATTGAAAATGGTTCAGATCGGTCCACTTTCTCGACCACTCCTAACAAAACGCCTTATTTTGAAAAGTGGTTGTATGGAAACAAATTGCAATCTGCAAAATTTTTCGAGAAAATTCGCTGTGTAATAGTATATCGACATTGGTATGAAAAACTTCGTTCGGCTGCATCAAACTTTTGAAACCCCTCTCATATAACCGTTGCTACTAAAACTGAAAATCTGAAAAAGTAGAATTTTCAATATTTCGTCCTGAAAATTGGCTCATAATACTGAATTAACAAAAAAATCAACCTTACCGAACTCAGACGGCGAGGGTGTATTGTTTGGATGAAACCATATTCGAGGATTCTCAGAAAACGTAAACACCTATTTGCCAAAAAGATCTAATTGCTAATTTTTTTGTGATAAAAATTTTTTCAAAATAGTAATTTAATATAATAATTAAGTGGACCCAATTTAAACCACATGGGTCTATTTCTTGCCCCCACTCCATACAAAATATCTAACGAGTAGTAAGTCCTTGGGAAAAGCTTTTTAATATTGTATGATGAAAATTAATTCGCAATAGGCATGGAGCAAATGGTTAACGGTAGAGAATTGGGATCACAGAGGTCTATCTTTTAGGAGCCTAACATATAAAGACGTTATCACGAAAAGCAAGGTCATATATGGAGGGAAAATCGAATCTTCCATTATGTGGGTTACTTTTTGGTGTATTATTACCAAAGCGATTAAATAACTGTACTAAGCGATATGGTATAGGGTATGTAACGGTCGATGTTGCTCGACCGTAATGTTCTTACTTGTTATACCCACCACTGTAAGACGGGGGTAAACTCATTTTGTTTTTTTTTTTTTCATAATACATGTAACAACCAAAAGGAAGCTTCAGAGACCCTATAAAATATATATATTCTTGATCAGCGTGAAATTCTGAGTTGATTTAGCCATGTCTGTCCGTCTTTGTATGTGTGTGGTGTATATTGTTGGTATTCTCCTGGTCGCAAAAATGGAGATATCGACTTCAAATGTAATATACACTTTGGAAGTTTCTGCACGCAAGTTGCCATTGAAAATGGGCCATATCGGTCGGCGCGGAAGCGCGTAGTGGAGCGTAAACTGAACGCAACTCCGTTTTTTTAAATAACAATGTTTGGATTTTTGCTTGTTACTCGGAACTTACAAAAGTTAGAAGGATGAAATTTTCCGCATTTGCTTTACGAGAGACACTTTACTCTCTAATTTCAAAAATGGAACCAATTGCCCGTGTCCATACAAAGTTACGAGTAATTAAATTTAGTTCTTTTTTCATTTTTTTGAGGTTTAATGCTTATTAACATAAGGAAAACAAGACAAATAGTTTAAAACTATTTGTACACTCCTCAAATGAAGATATATTATCTGCCTAAAAATGGGTTAATTTTAAAATGAATATGACAGACGCCGCGATTAATTTTTTCTTAATGATGCCGGCGATATGGGTATCAAATAAAAGAACTTCGGCCCCAGCCGAATATAACTGTCCTACTTATTGTTAAAATCATATGTTCCAAGTTGCTGTCCAGGTAAAAATAAATAAGGATACTCCTTTTTTCAAACTCCTTTTCCATGAAGTCTCAAAGGGTATAGGCATTTAATGTTATGTTAAAGTGTAACAAATTTAACACATTACTCAAAAAGTATTTCGTCTCGCACATATATGGCATAACTATTGACACATAATTCCTGCGTAATACCAAGATTGAAACGTTAAGTTGCAAGATTTTATGGCATTCCTATCATTAGTTGACAAGTTATAGGTGGTCTAGTGATATTGCTTTATTTTATCGCTATAGTCGGCTTTCGCCAGGTGATATCTATTTGGCTGGCTGATTAATCTTTGAACTGTAGTGATGAACCCATATTTTATCCATTCTCCCATATGACATCAAAAAAATGCCTTTTATTCCTGAGGAATCAGAACGTTATTGTCGAAAGTGAGCAAACACGGCATCTATTCCGAACCAAACTTTGTCATGGACAAATGTTCATGCAAAATATTGAGAGCTCTACCTTCTGATACCCGTAAAGTGTCAGCTATCTCACGCAACTTCACTTTTCGGTCTTCGAAAACCATTTTGTGCAACTTTTTTATGGTTTCTGGACCAACCACCGAATTAAAGTGAGCAGAGCTTTCAGCATCGTCTGTGTCAATACAATGGTGTTCAAAATTAGCATATCACATACAAATTGATTTTTTCGACAGACAAGAATCGCCGTAACAGCTATCAAGCCAACATTGATTGTAAGTATTTTTTCCAATTCTTTTAAAAGACGTTAAGGTCGATAGTAATCCCTTCAATCATTAGATGACTTTATTGAAAATCATGAAAAATTCGTATTGATAGATATGATAATATTGCCAACGGATTTGCTAATTATCATTAGATTTGTATTAGCAGAAAAAGTACTTCAGAGATTGCGTAATATTTTTGATGAGCATAAAATTCGGGTTCATTTCAACAAACCCAATGCTTCGTTAATGCAACAAAAAATTCGCATTACAATATTTGAAAAAAGTGTGTATTGTAGATATTTTTCTCGGCGAAATTATGGTTTTATATAATATTGACTTCAACAATGAAAATGCAAAAGAAAAAATAATTTTGCATTCGGCTTTAATTTAACAAATTCATCGAATGCTTCGAAAGAAACAAAACATTTTTAATATCACTCTAATATAATGAATTAAATCAAAAAATCATTCTTCAGATGACCAAAAAGGAACAAATGTTTTCGCTTCTGCTTCTTTGATCCAAATCAACAAAGTCCTTGTTGTTGTTAGATCTAAACTAAAGTAAAAATGAAAGCCGCTGTGCCTTGTTTTATTTAAAGAACACTTTAACCGACTTTTCTGCGCATCATATCGCATAACTCCCATGACATCAAATTCTGAATCGATTTAAACATGTCCGTCTGTCCATATGTGTAATATGTGTTATGCACATACATTCTCCTAGCCGCAAAAGCGAAGCTATCGACTTCAAATTTGGCACAAACATTGGAAGTGCTGGTTGGTATTGAAAACAGGCCAAATCGGCCAAAGGACACCACAACGACTCTGAGAGCACCTCTACGATCCAAAAGCGATAAAAAAATTATTTCTTGCTCATTACTCATAAACTACTGCAGATAAATCGAAAAAAATGTAAACGTATATTCCATGGGCAATGCTTTAGTATCTGTAAAAAAATAGAAAAAATCGGACACGCCTACCCATGTTTATAGTGTGTCATAATATCTTTATAACGCACAGAAACAAGATTGAAAAATTCCATAAAGTGTATAAGTTCTTGGCCAGCTTTAAATTCACAACGCACTTAACCGTGTCCGTCTATTCCTCTGCCCATCTGTGTAGTATGTGTAATAAACATTCTCCCGTTCGCAAAAATGAAGATATCGCCTACAAACTGACAAGAGATTTTTAAAAGGAATTAAACTTTTCAAACGACATGACTGTGCAACAAAAACTGTGGAAACCTTCACTATCCGTGTGTTTTGCTAGAACAATACACACATCATATAAATTTAGGCTTTCATTCGTAAAAAAGAAAAAATCAGCCACACCCATCCTATACTATAGAGTATGAAAAGTTAGTTGTTTCCTTTTTTTTGTCTTTTCTAAGACAACGGCCATGGGCATGAAAAATTTGGTGACGACCGAAACTAATTTTCTTACATATTTTAAGTCCTTGACATAGAGCAGAGACATATGAACATGGGCCGTAATATGAACGCGTAAAGTTAGTAAAGAAAAATTCTATCAAAATCTTCGTATGAATGAATTGCTTATTGAGACCGCTCTTAAATACCAACCTAATAAGCTTTTTAAAATGGTTACCTGTTCAAATTTGTACAAAAGATCACAACGATTTACTTGGCCTGTCTTATTGTTTAATGTTTACAGTCGCTTTTTGTAACTCATCACCCTACGACATTAACCATAAAAAAGTTGCCTTGCAGTCAGATAGATGCAACCACCTATTCCTGATATTTCTTGTATTACATACCAAGTGAAAGATTCAACAAAAATTAGGAATTCAACCGTATTAACATTACTTTTTGAAAAACTCTTATGGCACAGTAGATTCAAAATAATAAAACGGCGTTGTCCATATATAGTAGAGCTTATATATTCCTACTTTTTTTGTGTCAAAGAACTCTTTAGCGTATTTCTTCATAAAATACTGCTTATGCTACACCTTGTTCACGTATAAAACCTTAATCCGTATGTGGAAAGGGGTCCGAAAAATATGCCAAGCTGATCCTCTTTTAGCGCAGCTAGTTTTTTAAGTCAAATTACTATTCTGGATCAATATTCGTCATAAAACCATAATAAAAACTACATTAGATTGTCATATAATATATTTTTATTTTTGATGAAAAAGTTTGTATAGATGGCGGTTCAAGAAATGATCGCATTTCATTTAAAATACTTTTTTTTATGATTTTTTTCTCAACAAATCCTAAAAATAAAAAGTTTTTCCGAGTAACGACTTTTTTGCAACAAGACTTTCCGATCAATCATGAGAACATATCGTAAATCTACGGCTAATGAATTGAACACAAAAACGTAAACTTCAGGTAAACAATGGGATAAAATTGTTTTCTCAATCGATTGGCAGAATAATAGCTGAGTCGTTTTGCGATAGCTTAAAATATCTTTTCCATAAATAGTGTGGGGTCAAAATATAGAATACGTCAACCTTACGAAAAAATTGTGTAGAGGCGGTAAAATGCCTTAAGAGACATTTTCTGGACTTGCTTTATCCTTCAGTAAAATTAATTTACAAGAGGTGATAATTTGAGCGATAGTGAAATGAAAGACACATAATGACCCATATTTTGTGTATGTGTTACTAAGTTGGTGATATATTCCGTTAAATTTGGTCAAAAACTAACTTTTGAAATTCGTTAGCACCCTAACCTTCTATAATCTTAAAGTTGAACGAATTTTATGCGTCTCCACATACACTTCTTCTCTTAAGTCGTTTTGTTCTTCCTGGTATTTGAACCTAAAAGAGCCATTAATAAAGAAAATGACTTTCTCGTTGCCATCGAGCACAGTTTCACAACGTTTATATGTTGTTACTCGCAAACCAAGATTTTCTGTCCTTATTGATATACCATAAATATCCTGAATCAAGCGACAGCGCCCCATAATCATTTGCACAGTATTTATGTTTTTTATTCCCTTCAGTATGCACATGCAGTAATGCCCATTAGCAATTGTTTTCACTCTTTTCCTGGAGTTGTTAATAAACAAAATCTTAAGATAACGTTAATTGGTCTGAGAAATTTTTAAGAGCACAAAATTATTACTTCACAATAATTAACGAAATATATTGGCAACTTTTGCTGATCTTCAAATATCCTCTGATGACATTGGGGAGAAAAAATATTCCAATTTTAAAGTTAAGTTTTTTTGCTAATAATATTCCTTTCACGGAATAGAAAAAGAGCGAAAATGTTTTGCTCGGTCTGTAAAATTTACAGCTACTTGAGATTTAGATATAAACAATCGCTGTGATATGAAGAAAGACATTGAATTCGGGGGCAAATCTAATGTAAATGACTGCAGTAAACGAAACGATTTCTACACGTGCTATGAAATTCACATCGTACACTTTATAGTATCTATGTTACCAAGGAGAGGGAATTTTCAATTTAAAGTATTTAAAATTGCTTCAAAGTATACTAGAAATATTCTTTTAGCTTTTTGTTTTTTTTTTCTACTGAGTAAAAAATCGCTATTGTTATGCGCATACCTTGTGTGGACCGAAATCTTTCCTACTTCTTTTGCTGTGCGACCCAGCAAAGTTAAATGCTTGGGCAACTATATTGCAAAGATTATTTGCTTTATGCAAAACCGAAACCTCAAATTCTAAAACAAATTTTCCTCAACAGTTCATTATAAATGTTTAAGTAACTTTTATATAAAGTGCTTTTCATTTTATACATTTACCAACCAACTGCAGATTTCGACGATAATTTCCACAAAAGAAAACACCATCCTTGAAGGAAATATGACCACTCGATACACATACGTACCAAAAAATAAAAAAAATAAAAAAATAAAAGCTTAGGACATGAGACGAAATATTTTCACTAATCTGTAAGCGAAAAAAAAAAAATTTAAACAATGACAAAAAAAAAAAGAAATGAGGTTCGTCTTAAATTTTCATAACCTCGTTGAAAACATAAGAGTAAAGAAACTTTTATCAAAGGTATATAGAAAAATTATTTTTTTTTAGTAAAATTCAAACCATCGTTTAACATTTAGAAGCAACTTAATAACTAAACCGATCATTATAAATATTATAAGAAAAAAAGAAAAAAAAAGTTAATCAAAATTGATAAAATTTTGCTGTATAATTAGGAAAAAATAGTAAAATCTATTTAGTCCCGGGGATTAGAATATTTCAATATTACATATTTGTATTAGATAAATATATTTATTAAATTTAATTTCGATTTTTTCTTTTTTGCATTTTTTCATTTTTTTCATTTTTTTTTTTTTTTTTAAAGCACTTTAAATAGATTTACATAAAAAAAAACATCCCAACACAGTTAAGGATAAAATTATAATTTATAATAAAAGCGTAGACATCAGTTTATGTAATCTTGACCATATTAAACGTTTAGGTATGAAATACTTAGGCCTGTTTTCTTTGCGCGTAGAAATGATTGCTGTAAAGTCCGTAATTAAATTAGAAGAGCTGTAAGATAATTTTACCATGAGACCAAGGCATAGAATCAACACAAAAATATCATTTAACTATAAACTGTTATAGCTTTGCCTTATCAAGTAAGTAAACATCATTGCCTTCCTATATATATAAAAAGATTAATGATGTCTTAAAAAGTATGATCAACAAGAGTAATTTTTTTTCTTTTTTTTTAATATGTCGAGAATTCCTTAGATCGAGAGATTTTCTGCTTATTGTTCTTAACGCATTTTCTTTTCTTTTTTTTTGTTTGATCTTTTATTGTTTTTTGTGTATTCTTTATAGCTATTGATACAATCACCACTAATCCAGTTCGGACATCTCCATTCCATTTCCATTTTTATACCCAACACCGAAGGATGAGGGGCACATTCACATTGTCAAATCGTTTGCAACGCCCAGAAGGAAGCATCAGAGACCCCACAAAGTATATATATTCTTGATCAGCATCACATTCTAAACCGAATTAAGCATGTCCGTCTATCCGTCTGTGTAATATCTGTTGTTCACATTCTCCTCGCCGGTAAAATGAAGCTACCGATTTCAAATTTGGCAGAAATTTTTTTGCAGACGGCGTGGTATTGAAAAAGGGCGAAATCGGTCGAAGGACACGCTCACACCCCCACGTAAACTAAAAACATCTTTGTTTTTGAAAAACGAATGAAAAATTTGTTTTTTGCTCATTACTCATAAACTATAGCAAATAAACGTACAGACATTTTAACGCATATTGTACTGCCAATGCTGTAGCATTTGTGTACAAAAATGGAAAAATTTACCACGCCTACTCAATATTATAGTGTATCAAAATTTAATAATTTTTTCAATACCTTTATAACACGTAGAAAGAAACTTCAAAACCCCCACAAAGTATACACAAAATGTGTTTGCGTAATTTTGTAGTAGCTGCGGCAAACATTCTCCCATTAGTGAAAATGAAGATATCACCTACAAATATATATATATATATATATATATACATACATATGATATAGCAAAAATAATCATTTACTTCAGATTCTTACAATTCTTAAAATATTTAACTGATTTCCTTAACTGTCAACAGCAGATCGGAGAGAGACGTAAGATTGCAGAGATAAGGACGGTACCATAGATTGTTTATGTAACGTAGGGAATAGACAGTTGGCTTAGTTCGTAATTTAGGTCCGTATCGCACCGGTATTCTGTCAAGTGAAAAGTTACACCTTCCAATCGATGCTTTCCAATCGCAATCCACGGCCTACGATATACGATATGTATGTATAACCTGGCTTCCTTCCTTCGCTTTAGTCATGGTCAAATTAGTGTTCACTTTCAGCAGTTGGCGTTTTGGTAGCGAACCACAAACTCAAATTCAATGGATGAATTTTATTTTGGTTCATTCGCGAAAGAGACATTTAAATCTATAATTTCATTACCATTTCAAGTCTCCATAAATATTTCGAAATTCGAATAGATTGATCAATGTCGAAATTACGTTCTGCCTGTACTGACATAAGTAAGGATTACGCCATCAGATTGATGTGCATCTAAACGATTTAGATGAGATTAGAATTTTGCAAACTTTCTCCGCTAAAAACTATCCCTTCTAAAGGATTTTACATACACGTTGAATGTCCTTTAGTCATTTTAGAGTATGTTTTTCTCTTGTCAGAAATAAAAAAGTAAAAATAATATCGTGGGCCATGTCCCACCATTACGTAGCCTACACCATTTCACTTAATGAAGTTATCCATTTAACGGCTTTTCAAAATAAGGCGTTATGTGGCGGGCGGTCGAAGAAGTGAACCGATCCGAACCATTTTCAATAGCGTCCGCCCTTGGACACAAACACGCTAGTGTATCAAACTCATGAAAATATCTCAAAAATCACGAACTGTGCTTTCAACTCCAAAAAAGAAGATGGACAGACGGACAAACAAGTTTAAATCGGTTCTGATTCGGTCAGCATAATAATAGGTGCATCTACCTCAAGCCCTTCCGGGTGTTGCACACATTCGCCCAAACTTAACCTACACTTGCACCACAAGTGATGTACAGTATAAAAAGGAAAGGAAAATATTTTGAAAATATATAAATGTTTTTTTACTATAATGTTTAAAATGTAACGAAATTTCGTGTAGAACAAGGATCTCGATAAAAAGAAGAAAAAGGATAAACATCAAAGTCAACGTTAAAAGTCTCGGGAAGACAATCTAAAAAACCGGGTGAGTCTCTGACTAAACATATGTATGAGTAATTATGGACTGACCGATTTTGATCATTTTCAATTAAAAAAAAAGAAAGAAAAACGAAGACAAAAGTTGTTTTATAGTTTAATTTTTTTTACGAACAAAGGGACAAGAAATCATCAGTAAGAAGACTCTCCTTTATTCATGCTAATTAAAGAGGAATGAATACTTCTCTTAGATTTTCAGTAAATACTGATTTACTCATTATAAAGATTTCATGTATTAAAGATGGAGAGGCCAGAGTTTCAATCAGTCGTCGTATTGGCTTACTAAAAGTTGTCCCAACTTTCGCACCAGCACTTCAAAAAAAAAAAAATATAATAATAATGAGATAACAATTAAAGTTAGCGATAAATGAACATCACATTTTAGCATAGAGTGTAAAGTGATGTAAACTACTAAGCAGTGGCGACTTTTGCTGACTGTTAACAAGCAAAAGTTTCTTAATTTCATTACTTGTTTGACAGGAATTTTCATACGAATATTTTACTGTACATCAAAGGATAATGTTGCCATAAAATAGAATTAATGTTTAACTAGCAAATCGAAACATGTGCCAATTGTTTGATACACGCAATTTAGTCGTATGCAATTACTGAAACTTAATATCGATTTTTTTTCTTTAATGTATAGAAACCGTATTCCCCTACATTTTTTTTTTATATATGAAATTTTGTATATACTTAAAGTTAAATTTTTTTATATAAGAATTGTTATCTTTAAAAATACAAAAAAAAAAAAAAAAAAAAACACAAAAAAAAAAAAAAAAAGCTTATAATAAAAAGAAAAAATAGTAATAATAATAACTATATAAA
>KK499900.1:240717-360816 GCA_000688715.1 Glossina pallidipes
TTTTTTTTTTAAAATTTTTTTTATTTTTAAAATTAAATTTTTTTTTAAAAAAATTTTTTTTCTTTAAAAAAAAAAAAAAAAAAAAAAAAAAAAACACAAAATAAATAAACAAAAGCTTGTACTATAAAGAAAAAATAGTAATAATAATAACTATATAAAAAATTATACAATTTACATAAAATACATACTATTAAAAGAAACAGAACGCACTGAAATTAACAAATAAAAATAGATGATGAAAACATTAAAAACATTAAGAGAAAAAGAAAAGACAAGAAATGTATTTAAGGGAAAAGAAAAAATTTAAAGAAAAAATAAATAAATTAACAAATAAATCCAAAACATAATTTTAGTTTCATTTTGAAAACTTTTCCTAACGTCATTTATTTTTAATTATGAGAAATTCTTTGCCATAATTGTCACAAACATCATATTATCTATCGAATAGAAAATATGGATCAATTTTTCACATTAAAATTTGTGCGAGTTTCAACAGCGAATTTTTTAGAAAACGATGGAAAATATACTCAAATTTTATCAAGATTTCGTTTTACGATAATTACATGTTTGTTTATTTTGATAATCGTATTCCTCTTAATACGAATTTTTGCATAAAATATCTCAACAATGGCGTCGTTAAATTAATCAAGATTTAAGAAAAATTGTGTAAGTAACCCTGAAAAATAAAAAATAATTTAATTTGAAGCATCTCGTTATCCATCATAGGATTTTTAAGGCCAATAATGTAATCGCAATAATAAGAAAGACAAGAGAATAAGGAATATAAGGATAACTTAGTGTGGGGCGTAATGCATTTTTTGTTTCTTTCATCATGTATTTGACAATGGACAACGAAGCTCTATTAGGTTGCTTTTAATAAAATTTCAATTAATCGTTGAAGCGACGCTATAAACCACCAGCCCACAAAAGCGAGCAAAATGTTTGTCGCATCAAATGACAGATCAAGAGTCCTCTTAGGCTTCGAATGCACATCTTAGATCACGTGCCATATTGGGGCGCAATACCTTACTTCTTTCCTAGCCGCTTGGTAAAGAAGCCTGTATTATTCACAGGTGGCGAAACGGTACCACCAACCCCTTCAATAATCAATTTTGTGCCAATACAAATCTATCAAACCGTTGAAGGTTGCTAGCCCGCCACATAGGCAGCTAAGAATACTTTCAGCAATTCTAGCGCGAATTTACATACATATTGATTTTAGTATTCGCATTAAGAAAAAAAAATTTCCAACTTCTTTTCCGCTTACTGAGCCTTTGTTCTTTCAGATTAGATTTTTGAAAAGTATATAAAATTAAAACATTTTTTTCATGGTCATGTGGCATATTTATTTTCTATTTTTTTAGATTAGGTCACTACACCCATCATAGAAGCGTTCATCAAGTTTGTAAATCTTTAATCGCCGTCAGTTTAGGTGGACGAATGCTTGCTTAAGCGTGTTTTAAAAAATCGTAAGTATACACAACTGAACTGTCTATTAAGAAAGTCGTATGGCGTATACGTATTTTATATACTAAATAAAGCGTAAGAAACGATAACGGTTTTTTTGCTGACCGAAACCAGCTTTAGTAGTAATCGGAATGACGTAGCTTGACATTTTTGTGACCATTTTAACGAACATGTTGCGTAAAGATTCGAGCACATATAAGACGATTGCGATTAGAAAAGCTGTCACATTACTGCAGTCCTGCACAGTGATGGCTCAATGATTTTTTGTTAACACAATTGCACTCTTTTTTTTTCAAGGCCAAAATCCCAAGCCTTGTATAAAATGCGATTATACCCATAAAAATTGTTGATAAACAAAGCTCATGACGCTTAAGTTATACTTTTTGCGATAGTAACACTTTGTATCGATAATTATTGTAGTATCAAAGCAAATCAACGCAAAGAGCAATTGAAAGAACTGCAACAATTATGCGGTAAAAAAGGCAGTGAGGGTAATTCCTAGTCAAACTTATGCCTGGAAAAGGAAGCACTAATGTGTGTATGCTTTTAAATACCTAACTGAAATTGATTCCTTCCAATCCAACTTGAAGGAGTCGTTGGTCTAAAGCCTCTACACAATACAATTCGGATTATCAATATAAATTTCATTTCTGTTGAGGTTTGCAATAAAAGAAATCCCTTGATCGTATGACAATCCAACATCATTGCAAATCCCATGAAACTTTCCTTAACTGATAATTACATCCCTAAAGCGAAGTGCTTGAATGCAAAATTAACTAAATGAATCCACTGAACTATTGCAGAACATTGTTGCAAAATAAAGGTGAATTTTCCTAAATTTTCCTTCCTTTACGCACTTTCCTAGCACTGTTGCCTGTATTTCTGAAACAAATAAAATCCAATTTCTACATGAACGTTTTATATTAATTCTGTTAAGCATAAGCAAAATAAGTTGATTAAGCACCCATTCAACTTTTTAACAAAACAATTTATTCTTTTTTATATTCTTACGTCTCTTCTCCTGAAGGAGAATACCTTTCAAAAGTTGATTTCAATGATTACTAACAAAGTACTAGATAATTATGCATAACTTAAATCAAATCAATTCTTTGATCGACGCATCACATATCAATGTAATAAAATTTAACCGGCTAAATTTTATACTATGTAAATTGATAATATCTGCTTGAGTTAAGTTGGTTTTATTCAGCGCCTAGTATTTAAAAAGACGCATCACGAAATCTAACTAAGCTCAGCTTGAGCGCCATCTTTATGTTTGTACTATTATTGTGAACATTTTGAGATTTTGCAGGACGCAGAAACTGCAACGCACTTTTTAGTTATTTTAAGTCTTCCGTAAACATTGAAAATATACGTTTTAGACTTGAAGACGACTGAAGTTAAAATTTTCGAAAAAAAAAAAAAAAAAAATTGTAAAACATTTTATTAAAGAAAAAAATGTGATTGGCAGCAAGTACTGATGCCGGACTCAATTCTAGGGTTTTATAAAAATCATCTAGGAATTCATGCATTATGCAAGTAATTTTCGTCCCTGTTTTTCATCCTGATTCCTACAACTAGTTTGTCCAGTGAGAGTAAAATTGAAATTATGCCAAAGTCAAAAATGCAAGCCCGTCATGCTGATCTTGTCTTGCCATCACACAGCATTATTTCAGGTACAATATAAGGTATGCACATCCTTGTCTATTTGCACGACATTTGATTTACATGGTTTTAATTTCGAACAACATTCAAATGAAACGTATCTACACACACTTTTTCTAATAACCGATAATGTTGGGATCGACGCCGCCATTTGTTTTGCAAAGTTCATAAATTTCTTATAAAATTTTTTTCATAATATTTGCTCTTCTCTTTTATCACATGTACGAACATAAGTGGTTAACAATATGCATGTGGCTCACTTTCGTTTATATAAAAGGCGCCGCAAGACTCTAGAAACGATTATAAAGAACCTGAAACATCCAAGGAAGGACTAGTTGTTGAATTCCCTCGACTTTGTAAAGCACTGCAAACTTATTTCTTGGACTCAGACTTTTAAAAGGTATTACAATAAACATGCAAAAAGAAAAATAACTGCATAATAGATTTCCAATGTAAAGAATTCTATAAGACTTGTTTTTTATGGTTTTTTTCTTTTCTTTTTTATAAATAAAAGAAGCATAATAATAGCTAAATGACTTTAAGAAGCTTAAAAGAGGAGGACATTCCTTTGAATAAAAAAATTTTGGATCTAAAAAGAAAATATTTTTTTATATACTCTTTTCAATTTTTTCTAATATATAGAATACTAAATGACCCACTGCTGCATATTTATCTGGTACTCCTTCTCCTTTTCTTTTTCTTTGGCTTTCTCTTTCGCTTTCTCTTTCAACTAATATAAGAACAGTGAGCAATAATATTTTTATTTTTGTTAAATTACACTTAAAATTGTTAACAGTTAATAATTCGCTTTAATTACAGCGCACGGCGCAGTCATAAAATTTATGCGAATTTTAATTTAATGGTTCAAGTCGTTCTTTTTTTTTTTAATCCCACCAATAGCTAACAAAATAATCATAATAAATTTTACATTTTACATACACAATCTAATGACAAACTGCAAGTCTTCGCCAAATCGCTTGGCTCTCTCTTCAGTTGGGTAAAAGGACGGGTCATTTATCAATAGATTTATGTATGGATTCAAATTTTTAAAAAAGGAGATGCTTTTAAAAAGTCAGTCCACTAATTTTGTATGCTGCCTTAAAATAGGTGTTGAAAATTCGGATTCAACTTCACAGTCGCTTGCTTTTAAACGATGGCATTTACAATACAATACATTAACAATTTTTATTTACCGAAAGCAACGTGGAAAACCTATATGCATCTTTAAGCGAATGTTGGATACCCACCATACCGCATTAATGACTTCTCTCTGTAAGGATTCAATAAATTTTGTATTTTCTTAAAATATTATAGAGACAAGTTTTAAATATCTTCTATGACAACAGGAACGTTAAAATTAATTTCCAAATCGATGCGTTACGATTTGCTCCCCCGTTTATACCTCTGCCAACTCAAGTAAACATTGCATGTAAGATACCATCTTTGATGAGCTTTATGACGTTTAAATTTTTGTATGCTACTATGGCAATAGTTGCATTAAAAAATTGGAAAAGGATCTTTACTTGCTGTGATCCTCATTTATAATAATAACAACAAGAAAGAAAGTTTCAACCAACTTTGAGCGAATCTTTCATTCCCTCCACTTCTTCTTTTTGCATTTTAAACGTTTTGTTAATTGTTATGGACATGCCAGTTGATCGATCGGCACCACATTTACATTGTCGTTTTGCTTGATTTAGGTTATCGACAACAGCTAGGACGACGTGTGTTCAAAAAAGGTGACTTTCCAAATTTCGTGGAGCTACGTACATTCGATTTTGTTGTGTATGCTATTAATTTATTGCTGATTACGGGCTTGTTTGTAATTCTGAACATATCTAAGAATTTTCAGTTTGATATCTGCTTTGAGTTGTACGTTCATATTTTCTTGCCCTGGATCAAAAGGCGCATTCCTCGTCAAACCTTGTTATCGTCGCCGCTTAATTTCTAAAATCGTTGATAATTACATTTGTTTTATTGACCCTATATAGTAAGAAATTCTACCTTGGCTGGCCTGATCGGTGCTTATCGTATATGGTATTTGTGTTGCTGTAATTATACCCTACACCACTTATGGTATAGGGTATTTTAAGTTTGTGCGGACGTATGTAACATCCAGAAAAGCGTCCGATCAACTCGCCTATTGTTACACTGATGATGAAACCTAACCTAGTCTGTCCATCTGGTGTTGGTCTATGTATTTTTGTGTTCAACCTGCAGATTGCAATTTTTGAGATATTTTGCTGACATTTCGTATATGGAAGAAAATTTCAATTTTCAAAATATCTCGGCACAGATCGCTGTGTAATAGTATTGCGACATTTTAAATTGATATGGAAAATTTGGTTCAGCTAAGGCAATTTTTTGAACTCCTTCTCATATAATCGTTTCTACGAAAAATGTTTAATTTTCCATATTTTATGGTGCAAATTAAGCCATAATAGTGAACTGACAAACAACAAGGTCTTACCAAATTTGGAGCACGTAGGTTTGTTTAGATACAATAATTCTCACAAAATGTAGACGATTACATGTCAAAATTACCTAATTGTGAATGTCTTATGATGAAAATTTGTTCATGATATTAATTTGACATAAATAATAAATGAAGTGGACTAAATTCGAAACAGATGGGTCTATTTCTTGCATGCCGCTTCATAATATTTCTCATGAACAGTAAGCCCTTCAGAGAAAAGGTTTAAATCTTTATATTTTATGATGAAAATTGGGCTACGGTAACAATTTAGCAAAAAAGGTGACGGTAAGAAATTTGGACCAGATAAATCTATTTTTTAGATAGTAACATACATAGAGGGTATAATGCAAACCAAACCCGTATACGGTGAGAAAGTCTAATTTCTAGTTTTCATGACGTAAAGTGAAACACAACAAAACTTTTAAAAAGTATATTAAGTTTTCTAAATTTGGATCATGTCATGTGGGTATCGTCCAACATGCGGGCCTTCATGAAAAGTATGCCTTTGCATAAAAATAATGTGTAATTTTTGGTATACTATTGCTTTTAATCCCAGTTATTTGATATTTAATCGGTTTAATAGTTCATATAATAAATCATTCGCAATCTATTCATGGATGCATTGAGCTGGGTCAGCTTCAGCCAATATCTTCACTTAAAATTTCTCTTTTAAGAAAGGAGTTTATTAATTCGAATTTAACTCTGACTTGATTCCAGCCAAGATTATATATTCTTTCTCGTCTCGGCGACGGAAAACTCCCAATAGCGAGGTCAAGGTATGTATTAGGAGAAGTTACTTCTTTTTCAAGAATCCAAGGTCATTGTATATAATATATTGTTATGGAATTAGGAAGTAGCAGCGCATGGTTATAGAAAGTGTCGGCATATTACCACGGGTATTGAAAATCTAGGGAAATATAGTAACGATTTGCGGCGAGGGTTCTCACACAAAATTACTTACATACTGTATAAAATGTTTATACTTCCCACTTCTTGCATACATTCACAGGTACTGAAAATATCAAGAGTCTACTGAGGTTTTGTTTTCAAACTTTTATTCTCTCTCTGACAGGTGGACACTTCCCTTCAAAAAGTTTTGTGGGCGCATAAAATATTGAGGCGTTAGATAGACTTTGCTTTACGTAGGAATTAGGAAATTATCTATGCCCATACTCAGTCAGCAGTAGCACTTAGGACGCTGGAACTAAATATATATATAAAGATGGCTGTACGGCTTCAGTTTGTAAGTCATGGCGATCTAGAGCCACATATTAGTCAAAGAAGTATTCAGTTTGTAAGGATACTCTTCTTTTCTTCTTTCTGCTGCTTGTAGCACATAAGAAAATTGGAATTTGCTGAAAACCATTCAATTACCCGATCGGAAAATGCAAATATGGTTTTATAACTTTTTGTATAGGTACGAACAAATTAGCAAGTCAATACGACAAGAACAACAAAACTGTTAAAACAGCGAATGAAATACAATTACATTAAATAAGAAGGATCTGCAAGAGATATCGTCCTTCATTCTCGGAACTTGCAGCTATTAAGTTTCCTTAACATAACGAGCTTGTCTAAGTCTAAGAATAAAGAAGTAGTGTCACTGAAATTTTTGTTGTTTGTAATCATATAACAGACGGATCACTTCACACTTTCACACTTTTTTTGCATATACAGAATGTCCCATTCCGTTTTCAACTTGAACGTATATTTCGAATTGCAGATTTTAATTACAGTGTGTAGAAGTCGGGAATACGCAAACGACCAAAGCGACGTACGCGCACAATTAAAGCAATCAATAAAACGTAAGAAAATTATATTCGTTCGTAGCGAATTTTTTATACCCGCTATCCTAAAAAAATAAAAAAAAATAAAAACTAAATTTTCATTTTTTATAATGTGGAGAGGGAGCGGCTGATTTTTTCCCTTTTCAAAACAAAAGTTTCTGCCGCATAGGTGCGTTGTTGGCGTGTTCTTTAAAAATTATAGATCACTTTTAAATTCTTTTGCAATTTTGTAGGCGACGGGAGAGTATTCGTTAACGTAAGAGTGTTCATGACAAATACTACGCAGTTGTGCAGACAGACAGATGGATAAACGAACAGGCGGACATGCTTAGGTGCATTCCAAATTTGAAACTGGCCAAGAATTTACATACTTTATGAGGTTTTTCAAACTTGTTTCTGCGCCTCATAAAGGAGTTGGAAAACAATTGAATTTTGATATACTATAATATTGGGTAGCCGTGGGCAATTTTTCTATTTTTGTACACAAATGCTACAATATTGCCCATAGAATATGCGTTCAATTTTTCATACATTTATCTGCTATAGTTGAGTAATGACCAAAAACTAATTTTTTATTCCTCTTGAAAAACAGCGATGGTCTCACTTTACATAGTAATGTTGGCGTGTCCTTCGACCGATTTGACCCATTTTAAATACCAACCTGCGTGCAAAAGCTTGCAATATTTTTCCAAAAATTAAAGTCGAAAGCTTGAAATTTGCGGCCAGGAGAATGTTTACAAAAAACATCATACAGAGGGACGGACCCACACGGACAGACGGACATGCTTGGATCGATATGAAATTCGATGCTGATTAAGAATATATGTACTATGTGGGATCTCTGATGCTTTTTCCTCCGTTCACCCTCGGGTGATGCAGTTAAAAACATGGTGTTTCCAAATTTCTGAAAAGAACAAAGATAATTTAAATTAAATTATGTAGTTTTTACAATAAACTTTAGTATGGTCATCTCAAAATGTTATATTAAACGAAGCAAACTTTCTATCGAAATCAGTGCAAAATAGCTGGACGAAATAAGCTTATTGAGGGCTAAGTTACATCCGACACAATGTACTACGCACAATGTACTATTGCATTAAACAAAGGAAGGAATATGAAATTATACCTATGTCACGAGACGATTCCCTTTGTTTCGTTTTTCTTTAATCCGTCGGAATGTTCAATAAGGAAAAAAGGAAAAGAGCAAAACCAGAACCGAAAGACATTACGACGCTGTTGCACACGGCAAAAGCATCCCTGATCAGGCGCTTTCTTTTATCGCAGTTTAGCGAGGCCGCGCTGCCCCTTTCCATAAAGAATATCTAAACGTGTTCACAAAATTAAAAGTGTAGCATAGCTAAGGGCGCCCGTAGTAACACATTCAGTATAAAATATATATGTACAACAAAGCAACAAAGCGGCAATAAATAATACAACAACTAAACAATAATATCAGCTAAAACCGGGTCCAAACGAAAGAAGCTAACATGCGAGAAAGCCTGATATCTCAGAGGGGCTCATTCAAAACAACGTACGCCAGAAATACTAGCAGTAAAGCAGACCCAGGGGAGAAATCATTGGTTACCGCCGATCCTGCAAGATAATGTACAAACGGTGAAGAAAAATGTGGATATATTGCGGGAGCTAGTGGAGCTGGGGGATAAAATTTGCGGATAGTTCTTCTCAGGCACATTATACACCCACCAATAAGAGAGTTGGTAGGTCTGCTAACTGTGTTGTATAAAAAAGCGGCGCAGGAGGGAGCGCAATCAAGGCCGGGAAAGATGTGCAAAGATGGAAAGATGCAGGCGGACATAACATAAAAAAAAAAAAAGGATGAGGCAGAAAAGGCAGGGAGAAGAAAGTCCAGCGGATGTCACTCCGGCGAAAAAAAGTAAAAGCAATTCAGAAGCAAAAGAAGGTCCAAGGGAACAAGCCAAGTATCAGCAGGAAATAATAAAAGGCCGCAAAATTAAACCAAAACCGAAGCCACTGAAGCCTGAAGCAATCTTGATTGCAAAGGCGGGAATATGTCCTGTAGCGATATATTGAAAAATGTAATAAAATATTAAAAACCTAAGTAAGCTGGAGGAGGAGGTGGTTAACATTAAAAAATCCATGAATTGTGAAATGCTGTTGGAACTGAGAAGATTTCATGAAGGAAATCCAACGGAGTATAAAAAGAAAATTGACTCCTTACTTGGGCAACGAGCAAGGATTAAGCTCCTTGGTAATGAGAAGGCTGTCGCCATCAAGGACTTAGATGAGATGACAGACCAAGAAGAAATAGTTACAGCTATAAACTCTGCACACCGGAGTATGAAGTAAACACAAATGCTATAAAGAATATTAAGAAATTCTTTGCGTCACGCAGATAGCGATTGTGAGAATGCTCAGCAAGCCAGCTGCCGAATTACTACAGAAGGCAAGAATAAAAATTGGATGGACGAATTTCAGAGTGCTTGAAATGACAGCACGGCTAACGTCTTTTAAATCTCTTAAATTTGGCCACAGAGTACGAAGCCAAAATGCTAGTGGGATATGTGTCTATGGCCTGCGACGCATTTCTGTTTCGGAGGACCAACTACCCAAAATCGGAACCTGTATACTGGTGGAAAAGCAGGAAATATCTTGAAATGAACCGTAAGCTACAGCGGAGTTAGAATAAACCCAACCACGACAGCTATAAAGAGAAGTACCGAAGTACGCGCAAGCCCTTAAGGTCAGCAATAAAAAAAATAAAAGTAAGTTCTTTAAACAGCTATGTGAGGACGCGGTATCCAACTTATGGGCTGATGCATGCAAAGTCTTAGCGGCCAAGCTAAGGTACAAGAGACAAGAGGTACCGTCCTCTCTAAACTTCATGAGAAAGTTATCGAAAGTTCTTCTCCTAAGCATAGTGTTCGTAAAATGCGCACAAATGGCGTAACTTACTCCTGCGCAGACATCGCTGTTGGGGAACTAAATGGGAATTGAGAAACAACACCACGCTCGGGCGGCATTCCAGACGACATTCTAAAGCCAGCCATAGCAGGATATGTTCAACCATTTCGAGAAGTTTATAGTGATTGCCTATTCCCGATGACATGGAAAAAGCAAAAGTTGGTGTGGTTACCAAAACCAAAGAAGCCAGCTGATAAGCCAGACTCGTATCGTCCTTGTATATGATTGACATACTATATCACATCGAATACGGTCTTCGCAGGGGGCGGTTAAGTGTCGACGTCAAACAGGTGCTCCAAAACATTAAACGTAACGGCTGGCGTTCCATAAGGCTCTATACTTGGGCCATTTCTTTCGAATATACTGTACGATAAGCTACTAAGATCTGGCTTACGAGTAAGAAACTGTCTTTAGTTCCGCAGACCACTAAAGCTATTTTAGTAAATAGCAGAAAAAGAAGAGATACGGCCCCAATAAATATAGACAGTCTTGAAATATGTACTACGCCGACAATAAAATACTTACGGGTGGTGGTGGATGCTACACTGGCTGGGTACATAGAAAACTTGCCCGCACAATGGCAAATATCGGAGGGCCAAGCTAAAGGAGGCGGTTTTTTTTGGGTAGAATGGTACTAGCAGTCGCAATGTACACTGCGCCACCAATGAGGCATATCTTGCACAGATCAAGGTACGTCAAAATTTGTTGACAAGTTAATACGAACAACAGCACTAAGGCTATTTTGTGGTTTTCGCACAATGTCACTTGATGCAGCGCGCGTCATATCAGACATGCTACCACCAGATATAGTGGCCAATCAACTAACAAAACTATATCATATGAGAAGATAGCTTGGTAGAAGGCTCACGAGTCAAGAAAGTAAGTGCATATGGCTGAGTAAATGTGACGAGTCGACGCATGCGCGCTATGCGCATGAGCTCATATGTGGACAAAAGATGGTTCAGAAGGCAGATTCGACCACGATAACGACTCTTTTTGTCCTCGATGTCGATATCGTAGAGGAAACGGGCAAACACGTCTTGCTGGTGTATCCATGTTTCCAATATGAAAGAAGTATAATTGAAGGTATTATTGACGAGCGAATCAACCTAAGGTGTCTTATGGTCAGTACGACACGATCGCTGTCTGTCGGTAACGGTGTTAAAGAGGTCTGTGCAGCCATAACAACCTCGCTGAGAACAGTAAAGCGTGCTCGCAGTAGGCTAGGCCCAATGACCGTAAGACAGACGAAATGAAGTAAGGCACAGACAGTTCTCATGGCGTAATATTTAGCGGGACTACCGTCACGAGTTTTAGTGGGTGCAAGTCATGACTTTTCTGAAGCACACTGTGTAAAATACTCTTCCGTGTCTTTTGCTGCTTGATTACCGCCTTTACACTCCATTATGAAAAGACTACAGATTTATTCAAAAAGATCGCTTTTTATAAACAACAACCAACTAAAATAAGAGAGACGAGAGCGATGAGAATTAAACAGTGAGCGACTCATCATGTCCAAACAAGTTAATCGCAACTGACGATGATGGTAACAACGACGTTCTCGCTCTATTGTAAAGGTTCACATGCTTAAGACCCTGTTTTTTGCCGGTTTAGAAATAAGAGCATTCGCCTAAAACGCTATAGAGCCTATATACACGTAGAAAAGCAAAGCAAAAAGACTTTTTGGAGAGTGGGTACAATGCCAAAACATATACGAAATGGCTATGAGTGTGTGCGTGCAGTTATAGAGTGAATGGTTGAAAGACGAAGACGTTGTACGTAATGAATAATAAAGATTTAACTAAAACTAAGCGAGTTTTAAGCCATAACATTCAGTTCAAACGCGCACGTTTGAAGAAACAGACGTCTTAATCAAAGAGTCTTAGAACACAAAATTTTGTGTTTACTTATCATTAGCTTTTTTTTCGATTTTAACAAATGCTTGACGGTTTAGGAATTAGTTTCAAGTTTAAAGCCGGCTTAATAGATGTGAAAAAAAGAAACTTAAGAAAAACGGAACGTAGTAGCCAGATAACCAGCGAAACAATAACACACAGAGTGTTATGTTTGTAGAAAAAAAAGTGCGTTTAAAGAAAGTTTTTGTTTTGTTTTTTGTTTTCTTTGGTTTTTTTTCTTTTGTGCATCAGTTTTCAACTCTTTTTTGCAACTCAAAGACGATATTCGAGAGAAAGAGAGGGATTCTAAGTATAAAACTTGTTAAGAATTAAGAAAAGAAAACACCACTAGTGACACAATTTTGGAAATCAGTAAAAAGTAAACTTTGTTCATTTTTTTTTTTTTTTTTTTTTTTTTTTGTTTTCAAATATTTAAATGACTTTAAAGCCTGAGAAGACCTTTAGAATGAGATACAGAAAAAGGTAAGCGATAACGACGATATATACTAAGAAATAATAGGAAATGCGTATAAGAGAAGGAAAAAATAGATGAATAAATGTCTTATATATTATGAAAAGAAAAAAAAAGGCTTTTTTTTTTAAGTTCAGATATTTCACTTTCATTGAACCGAAACGCTAAAGACAAATGTAGGAAATGCTTACAGCCTGTCTACTGTCCGGCGCAGAGGAGGCTGACAGTGGGTTGTTGCGCGTGCGTGCGTGTGTATATTTGTGTATGTTCGTCGAACCAATATCTTAACAACAATTATTCCTAATAACCTGCCTGGTAACAAAATTTTCTAAAGGAAAAGTGGCATAAATGACCATTTAGAGGTGGTCTGGTCTAACGCTTTAAACTACAATTCGCTTTACGTCTTTTTTTTTGGTTGGTTGGAAAATTGAAAATCACCCAGTTGTGCGATTTGATTGAAAACCGGTATAAAGTGTTATTGCCATTGTGGTTGTTGTTACTGTTTTATTTATGATAGCACAGAGCATGCAAAGCTATTAATAGTTTAGTGCTTTTTGTATATCAACTGCAATCTGGTGGACGGCACCAACGCGAAAAACAGTGAAATATTATTATCTTATAGCTCAACAGTGAACACATACATGTAAGTTTCGAAAATTGATAGACCTCAATTCCCAGGTTTGACAATTTAGCTTCTTTTTGTACACTTTTCAACACTGAAGAGAGAGGAGTATACTAGTTTTTGTTATTCTGTTTGCAATGCATTGACTCTGTCGACTCCATCAAGTAATATATCGATGCAATTATATAAGATTTTGGACCACACTCGTTTATCTGTCCATTTCCCATTGTTACAGGGGTGCTCAGTGCTGCAAACATTGGAATGGCAGTTCAATATTTATACCTGCACAATTATTTAATTGCAAACGCGGTCAAAAGATTCTAAACTAATTTTGAAACTTACATTAAAATTCTGTATAAATCTAGATGACAAAACGACTCTGATTGAATAGTATTTACAAAAAGTCTACATGAGTGTATGAAGCATTCTGCTAAGTCTTTTATTACTGCAGTGCAAGTCGCACACGAAGGAAGGGAAGAATAATTTTTCGTTTATCATTTCCTTTCTTCGAAAATATACAACAGAGGTGCAGAGGTACTCAGTAGGCTGAAACTTCGAATCATGTTGGTCGATTTATCAGCAGTCAACATTAAGCAAGATGTAAAATGAAAAACTCTTTTCGATGGAAATTATAGATGAGGTTCGAGCCTCTGTCTCAACACTAATAATAAATATATAAAAACCGCAAAATAATATATTGATTCGTGTTCGCCGTGTTCGTTGCCTGCTTTTGTAGTGAACTTTGGCCTAACTCTCAAATAGTTTTTGCGACCGTTGGCTTCTCAATAACAGACGACAAAGTAGTGGACGGACAATCAGGAATTAGCAAAGCGTTCACTGAGAAGGAATATACACATTTTCGGATACCTCCACAGTGTATTTCTACGCGTGTAACCGCGGTTGCACAAATAAGCATGAACTAATTGCGGGTACGTCCATACTAGGTAAAATGCTTGATATAAATCCAATGTTATATAAATCCAATGCTTAACGTCCTAAGCCCACATTCAAAACTTGACTTGATTGTCCACTAAGGCATTCTTATACTGCGGATGGAAATTACCACGATCGGGATAGAGGCAGGCCACAGACGTAATTGATCAACCCACCCAATATAGTACTAGATCGTAAAGTGAACGCAATTTTTTCCTATTTTCATTTTACTTATTATTTCTGCTCGCTTAATGCGTTTTCCTTCTTTCTTACTTGTTTTGTCTTTCTTTTTTTTTATTCTATTTTTGCATAAAAAAAGGCTAAAAATGCAAATTATGCTATAGCAGCACTTTCCAACATTCTTAAACAATGTAAAACTTACAATTATGGCACTTGTTAAGTGTAAGTAAAATTGTTGCTGATGCTATTAATATTATTGTCGGCTTCCTATCATTGTTGTTATTGTTGCATCATATATTATAGTTTAACACTTTTCTTACATGTTTTATATGATTGTTAAGCAATTCTTACAAATGGTTTAATTATGAAATTTGTGTGGCAATAAAATCTCTCCGAAAATTAATAAATTCAAACCAAAATGCAATACCGAATAGATTTTATTCAAGAAAGCGGACGATTTTTATACATATTTTTGTATAGATGTGGTCCGTATGTTCTTAAAATCCGCAAATATGTACTATAAAGAGAACGCATACAGTTGTTTATTTAGACTTTAGTTAGAGCCGTTCATAGATCAGTCTGTCTTCATTTTCTTGTTGACATGCATGTAGTACTTGAGAGAGAAAGAGAGAGAGAGAGAGAGAGAATGAAAGCTGGTGTTCTGTTTACCGCTGATCTTAGACGATAGGTTGGCAATATGCTGTTACCAACAGCCTATAGCAGAGATATTGATCTAAAGCTCACTACGAACAGTTGTTTTCCAGAATGGTCGAAAAATTCAGGGTTAAAATATTGAAATATTGAAACTACAAATAAACTTGAAATGAATAAAAGAAAAACTGCAACTGACTACGCAACACAACAGGTATATTAATCTAGCCGTTTGTGTACAAATATTCGCTTAATTAATTCTCAAATTAACAATATAGTGGTTGATCAGGTAGGGATCGAAGTTCTTGCTAAAGCGAATATAGTACACTGTTAGTGGGTTTAGTTGTTTACACCCTACACCATTTGTGGTACAGGGTATGTTTTCGGTCATATGTAACCGCTACTGAAAATGCTTTGGATCGGTTCATTTTTTCGACCATTTGGTCCGTTTGGGTTAATATCTTGAACCTTCTTTCATTCAACCGTTCCTAGGAAAAGTGAATCTTTGTATAATAAATAAAAAGATATAACTTTTAATATTTCATTGGAAAAATTAGTTCACAATAGAAATTAACTTTAACGAATTTTTAATCGCATAGGTATATTTTTTGGGTGCCATCACATGTAAGGATTCCTCCAATTTGCGGGCTTTCATGAAAAGTATGCCGTTCCATGAAAACAAGATGTAACTTCTTTATTATTACCAAAGCGAGTCAATAACTGTATTAGGGGAAGTGGTGTCAGCCCTGCCCCCCGATTACAATGTTCTTACGTCCTTTTAATTTGTACTTGAAGTAGAAGGGTAAATAGTATCACGTACCCATAATTCTTTTGTAAAAACTGATATTAGAGCAGAGCATGTTTGATAAGATATGGGATTATAGATTGAATTCGTGTCTGTAAATACTTTCAAATTCAAAATATGAAGAGTTGAAATTTGTTCACTACACTTGTTGGTATATAATAGAGGAAAGCATTTATACCATGTACACTTGGAACTTACCCATCGCCACTACACCAGCTCTTAATATAATTTTCAACAATGCTAAGCATCGAGAATCGAACTTAGTATCGATTCCTAGAATGCTAAAGAATTACTTTCAATTTAGCTGGGTTAGTTAAAGTCGATTAACTGGTACATCCAACGGCGTCTCTTCCCGCATGCGTTATAGCGCATCATGTCGATAAATAATTAATTTATAAATTTAAAAGACGAAACTGGTATTTGATTTCTTGTTTATATAATTAAACTTTGATATTTTTTTAAGCGTTAAAAGCCATCATTAATTATAAAAAAAGAGGCATAATTTACTGCAATTTATTAAAAAAAAATATAACGTAAATTCATTAAATAACTAATTAAATGAATGAATTTAAAAAATAACAAAAAATAAAAAACATATCAATCAATCGACATAAGCATACGCCTTATAAATTACTTAACTATTTCTTAAACGATCTCTTTATTTATATACAATAATTGACAAAATTGAATTGTTACTTAAATTAAGTAAAATCAAACTCTTCATTTTTCGTATTTAATAATGAATTGTTTTATGAGTAACCATGAAAATTGCAAAGTTGTTCTACTTAATTTTAATTTAAAAATCTATCAATAAATTAATTAAATTTCACAATATTCTATCGAAATAATTATTCGCTGCCTTGATGCAAACCTCTCCTCGCGAATAATGGACTGACGACGATGAACTTTGAGAAAAACTGCTAAAGAAAACATATTTAGTTAAAACAGAATTTATTATTATCCACCATATAAAAAGTATTACGAAAGAAAATGTATTTAATTAAAAGCAGAAAACAAAAATTTAAGAATATTCTAGTGACACGCTCATCAAGTATGCTATACACTACGTCGCCTAACATAACATTTGATTTATTTTTATGACAAAATACCGAACGTTATATTTCCCTTTTACGAAAAGGCCTATCTTTCTTGGGAAGGCCTTACATGGATGGGTGCAAGGCCAAAATGTTCTTATCAAATGTCTTGCGGTACCCTTTGTACAATGGAATTTAAAAAAAAAGCTATGTGGTTCAAAATTTTTGCAATTAAAATTTTATATAAAATTACTATTAAGGGCCAGTTTTTATTATAAAATCTTAAAATCTGGCCGAATCTTTTATACCCATTACCGTTATCCTAAAACAAACAAAAAAAGTAAACGAACTAACCCTTTGTGCCCTGTAATATATAAAAGTTTCTATCGCGTACGCGTGGGCGTAGTATGTGTATGTCCTTCGAAACATTTAGGTCAGTTCCAAATTTGTAGGCGATATCTTCATTTCCACTGACGAGGAAATCTTTACTACAGATACTACACAGTTGGCCAGACGAACAGATGAAAGGACGGAGATACTTAGGTGCACTCCGAATTTGGAGCTGGCCAAGAATTTATATATTTCTAACCTTTTCGAAGCTTGCTTCTGCGCGTTATAAAGGTATTGAAATAAAAGTTACATTTTAACACACTATAATACGGAGCACACGTGGTCAATTCTTTCCATTTTTTACAAGTACTGCAGTAACGCCCGAACAATACGCTTTCAACTTTGTGTAATTATTTTTTACTACAGTGTATGAGAAACGAGTAAGAAACCACTTTTGTATTTCTTTTGAAAAAGAGAGGTAGTAGTGAGAGTACTAGAGAGTAGTACGTAGTACTCGATTGGACCCATTTTCAATACCAATCAAACCTGTTTTAGTTTAGACACCCATTATTTGGGAATTAAGGAACTTTGAATTTAAGCTTACGGTTATCATCAATTTGTTTTTCTTTGTATTTTTTTATAAAATACAAAGAAAATATCTCTGGCAGGTGGTTTCAACAAAACAAGTGCTTCGGGACTTGTAGCCAGTGAAAGAATTGCGTTATTGAACGAATTGCGCTGGAAAGCGTCTGTTATGAAAAACTTCTTCGAATTACACACGTATTTTTGACCATTTTCACGAACAAACTGAATGTGTAGCCCATACTGTTTATGGTAAGCGTATACTAAGTTGCAGCATATCTATGTAATACTGTAAAGAACATGAAATATATTCCGCTTTTATTATTCAAGATCATTTTTTGAATCGATTTAAGCTTAGCTATGCGTCCGATGTCTGTCCATGCATTTTTGGGTTCCACCTAGGCGTCACAATTGTCGACATAGTTTGTTAAAATTTGGTACGCTGGCATTTTTTCAACCAAGATGTAGCCCTATTAAAAATGCATTGAATAGGACCCTATTGACGACCTCTTCTCATATAGCGCGCTGTTGTAAAATGTTATTCTCTGAAAACTTATTTTTTTTTTTAATATTTCTCAACAAACACCAGTGTAATATAGTATTTCGATATATCGACATACTAAGTGAATGTGGAACATGGATGCATAGGAACGATTTTTTGAACCCTTTCCCGTATACAAGTTCTTCCAAGAAATACTCCTCCACATGGGAACAAATTCATATTTGTAGTACTTTATAATGCAATTGATTTGACGTCTTAATGTACTACACTGTATTATGTTTGTAACAAACGGGCCCATTTTTCGTATTCGTCCCCGTAAGAGCATTCTCATGAAAAATAAGATTTTATAAAACAAAAAGATAAGATAGAAAATATAACAAATTCTTTGATGAGGAGATTCATTTTACTAAATTTAAATCATCTCAGCACTCTTTTTAATGTACAACGGAAGGTGGTGTAGTGTGCTTTCTTCCCTTTTTTTATTTTGCTATATTAGAATAGTTCAACTTATTCTAACACTAGAACTACCGACGTGTTGCCTACACCCCCATATTCTTTAGGAAGCTGAACTTCATTGGTCGATTAACAATCCAATTTAAAAAAATGGTTGCGATCTACTTACATACACGCCCGCCATACATGAGAAAATAGAACAACTTTGAGAAAAAAACGATAGTTTTTTAATATTTTCGTCTGTAGCTTTCGATCCTATAAAGATATTTCAAAAAACTGAGCAAAATCCGATCGGTTGACAAATTATTTTCAACTTATTTGTAGATAATTTGCAATGGGGTAGAAAAAATCCTAATGTGTGTGCCATGTGCTTTAAATATATTGGAATTCAAATTTCCTTGCAAATTGTCGCAAATTGGGTCAAGGGTTTTCAGAAATATCTACACGGGATCAAAAGTTATAGACAAAGATATGAAAAAAATGTCGGCCTAATTCGGATGTCGTCTCAATTTCCTCGATATTGCGGACGTGCACATAAACAGATCGCACTCACTTATCTCACATTCTTAATCGATCAAGGAACGTCTATGCCAAATTGTCGACAAAACAGGAGATCAAAATTATCCATTTTGGTGGAAATAGGTTATCGGCATCTCTTAAGAAAAATGTGATTACAGATATTTAAACGTGATTCATTCATATAAGTAAAAGTCATCGAAGTCATTTGCGAACATTGTAATGCTTTGCTAATTGTTTTTTTAAAAATTGAAAAATTAAAAAAGATCAAAATGACGCACTCGGTACTTCTAGTGTTAACATATAAATATGAGAAGAAATTTTCACATTAAATGTATTCAGAAGCTTGATCTGCTTACATCAATGAAATAGGCAAATAAAAAGGGAAGTGTGAAAAAAAACCTTTAATTTGTTTGTGGTTCTGAAAATTCCACTAAAAGACAAGTGAATAAAGGAAGATTTTATGAAACTTTTTCTAGACTACCAAGCGTGCACTTATGGATGTTGCATATAATATTATAAATTTAATGAATGCCACGCTCCAGTAGAGGCTTTAAAAACCAGACACATAATGTGCATCACTGCCAGAAAATTGGTCTCACATTCACTTTTTCCTGCAATAGCTTTGAATGAAATAACTGAAACCTCTTACTTTTCCCATATAAATAATGAAAGAGTTTCATTTTTAAATGTTTGTTGTAACTCTTTGCAAAGAAAATAAGAACAAGTAAAAGCAGATATGATTAATCGCAAACTTGTAAACTAACGGAAGCAAGTTTGACAGAAACCAAGAAATAAAAACTAATAACAAATTTTTAAAACTTTAATTAAAAAAAAAATTTATATAAATAAATAAATAAAAAAAAAGAATTAAGAAAACAAATTCAAAGAGAATTTAACCATGCACATTAAGAATAAGAAATACAATTTTATTGGAACTATATACATATATATATGTACATAACAGAATGCGAAGGTCATTAAATGTCACACGAAAGCTGAACGAAAAATTGTTAAGCTTTTAAAATATTTAAAACTAATTTTTTAAATATTTAAAAATTTCTTAAATTTCAAATTTTTGAGATAAAAATTTCATGTACGATTAGTCTTATTATTATTATTGTATAGTGATTATGTATCACGCGTTAACCATGACCAACTACGTAGTTTTATCAACAGTTTCTTTTTTCTGTTTTCAAGTCGGTTGCTCTAGATTTTTGTTTTTTCTTTGTTTTTTTTTTTTTTTTATATTCTAGTCTCTCTTATGTACGATTGATGTTAGAACATTTTCCAAACGCTAACACCGTCGGTAAATAAAGAAAAACAAAATTCTTTCAAGATGCTTAAATGTGTGTGTATGTGTGAATATATGCTCTTTTTTCTAAAGGCTTTGGTCTAGATTTTGTGGCTAATAAAGCAGGTGTACTACTAAGTTTTTATAAATTTTTTTTTCTCTTTATATTTGTGTTTCGTTTTTCAACCTTTTGAATTTATTTTACAATCATATGTTTGTTTATTTGTATGCACGAATATGTGGCGATTTCAAACGCAAATGGACTATAATGCCTGTGCCGGTATATTGTTTTTTGGCCTCTCATATTTCAATAGTCTATGCTGAAATTCGATTTGCTTTTTACTATATGTTCGCTTGCAGGTTGATATTATTGCTACTCAAGTCTTGCACTCATGACTTCAGATCTGCGAGCTACCAAACATATAAATAAAAACAAAATGAAACTTTAAAAAATCGCCAAAAAAAATAACAAGAAACAAACGGCAAAAAGTCTCATTATATACATTTGCTATCGTTGTTGTTGTAATTTAGAATATAATGCTTTTAATTAAAGTTTGAAAAAAGAAAAAAATTAATTTCCTCCTATTCACTTTACGCGAGTTCGTCCTTGGTTATCACTATGTTTCTCATCTCGTTTGATTTTCACCGAGTGCAGCACTTATGTCTGGCCTACAATGGTTTTTCCAATTCTAGCTTATTCCCAATTGATCGAGATTGTTGCAAGTTGTAAGTATTTATCATAACTTCTTCAAGAAGGTGTTTTGCATTTTAATACACCTTCTGGCACCTCATATTTTCAATATATCGATTTCGTAGGCAAAACATTCATACACTAACTTAGTCAGTTAGCTAGTGAGATTCGTTTTCGTGAAGATCGCCCTTAGTTTCGAGATCGGTTATTAATTTACCGCTTAAGTTTTCCTTTATCGTCGATGACCGATCTCAAAGTTTGCTCTGCTAAAACGTATCCTCTCATAGTGCCTAAATAAAATTTCACACATTGATCGAAGGACTAGCGATAGAATATATTACAGATTTTATAATAGGGATTTTGTACACAGTGCCATCTATGAGACGTTGCCTGCCATCTACATAAAACAAGTATTATGATCATAAGAAAACGTGATTCAAAGTGTGTACGATCAGTAATTCAAATCGAAGCAGGAAAATCACTTATTTTGATGTCCATCATAAATCATTTTATAAAAAACTTCTGATCAAAATTAGTAACGGCCTTAGTACCTTGAGCAAATAGATGCTTATTGTGCTAGTAGCACATTAGCACACCTAATTTTTTTTCGCACAAATTGTTTTGTTTTCAAGCGATTTTCAATATTCTTTGAATTTTGTTGTTGTTCTTTTTGTATTTCTATGAATTTTTTCATTCTCACTCATCACAAATTTGCATTGTAACACCGCATTATATTTTTCACAATTCAATTAGATTACGTCGATCATATGCGTATATGGGTGGGATTCCCCAAATTATGCATAGAACAAAGACTTGATGTATTTTTTACGCAACTTATAATATATTCAATGAATTAATATGTATGAGCAGGAAATTAATTCTAAAGTGAAATCTAACAAAAATTTTGTAGTATTGTTTATTGTACTTTTCAGTTGCTTTTTTAGGTCTGGAACCAATCTATTATTTTTTCATTTTCATTTTTCATATCTTTTCTTACACAAATTTTTTTTACACGAATTTTTTGGAAGCGTATCTATCGTATAAAAACAAAATTAGGTGCACTCCTATTTCAAATATTGATATCTTCTGTGAAATGATGAAGCTGTTTTGACCATCGACCGCTACGATTGTATTGGTCGGCTTTAAGTTATCGCATTTTTTTTAATATCTTAAACTACCAACTACTTTGTGATTTCTATGCTATCGTCACATAGAGTACAAGAAGTTTCACGAGAAAAGTCTTTACTTAGGTCCTTAGGTTTTCCTAAGTAATCATTGAAGATTTCTATTTCATTATCCCTCTCATGACCGATACATACACTTAAGCAATATCGTTGCATCTAATGTATCTAACGTTGGTTGTGACGATGCGAACTTTGATTGTAAAAAGACTGATCTTATTCTAGTTAAAAGTCTAGAGCTCCACAATAATCTAAACCCTATTAAGTCCTTATGGACGTTAAATGGTTTTGTATTTTCGTTTTGTAATTGCCACAATTTCGCATTTTGTTTATTTAGGTGGACCGATTCTTTCTTAGTCTTAACTCAAATCTAGTCTGGTTTAATTTAAAGCTTGAATTTGCTAGGAATACGAATAATACAAACCAATATCGGGCGTTTTAAAAAATTTTTCAAAATATGATGCTGCTTATGATTATACCAATTACTCTACTGCCAGAAGCAAATTCTCCCAAGTCAATCGTAAATGTTATTTCGTATTTCGGATGAAAGATGTTACCTCAGGTAAAACCTATTTTACAATAATAATGTTAAGCTGCATAGTCAAAGTCATTTTCAATTCGAACTTGAACTCATGTTAGTTATTCGTTTTCACAGTTCAAAGATGAATAAGAAACTAAATCGAATTTAACCACCCAATCTCTCACATCTAATTTGTAATAAGCAAAACAACTGTAGTTGTTAACAGAAAATGTAACTCTGTCTTTTAATATTTGTATAAATTGTTTCCGAACGCTTTTTTATGAATAAAGAAGTAACGTGGAAAATTTTGAAAACTATCTAACCTAGCATTTATCTTAAGACTTTATAATGAGTTAATATATTTTCCATAAAACAGTATACCAATTCGTAAATCTTAATTATTTTTAATAATTATAATTAAAAGTAATTGTCAACAAAATGCAGATTACTTGAATTCCTTCACTTATGTTCCTTTAATGTTTATGCAACATCTAAAGATCCCTAAATAAATTATCTCAGCTTTACTCCTTTCTGAATTCGAAACTGGCCAAGAATTTATTTACTTTATAAGCGTTGAAGGTTGCTTCTGTGCATGGCAAAAGTATTGAAAATACATAAATTTTTATACACTGTAATGTTGGGTGGTCATGGTTAATTTTTCCAATATTTGCACAAGTACAATAGCCACACGTTCAAATTTTTGTAGATTTGTCTGCTGAAGTTAATAATAATGAGTAAAAAAGTAGTTTGCATTCCTTTTAAAAAGCAGAGATGTTCTCAGCTTCCTTCGTCCGATTCAAAATGTTTTCGACACCAAACTGCGTGCAGGAACTTCCAACGCTTCTGCCAAAGTTGCAGTCGATAGCTTCGTTTTTGCGACCAGCAGAAGGTTTACAATAGACATTACACCAACCGATAAACAGAAGGACGAATGGACATGTTAAATCGATTCTGCATTCGACGCTCGTCAAGAATATACACACGTTGTGGAAATTTCCATCTGGGCGTTGCTAACGTTTTGACAAGCTGAATATACTCCTAATTCTTCGGTAATGTGCATAAAAATCCATTATCTAATCTTAAGATCCATATTTTTTTCTAATCATAATTTAAGCATACGATTTAGTTTTGCTCACTACTAGCTAATGCAGATGAGTTTCTGTTCTAAATAAGTCTTATATATACATAAATAAATAAATAATGCCAAGCTGTCACTATGTTTAAAAATCAACTTAAGTAGCAAATAAGTTTATTACCTAAAATAGCTGACACAAAGAGAGTGCTAGTCAACTATTGACCACCGCCAGTAAAACTGTAAACGACTTGGAAACAGAAAATCAAAATGGAGAACATGAAAAGTGTCTTTTAATTCGTCCACTAACTAATGTCTAATTAACATAAGATTAGATAAATGAATTTAGAAAAGTTCTCCTTTAGGGGGTCGAACTTGATATTTACACGTGTACGTACGTATCTAGCATTGACTAATCCAATGATATAATAGTTGTGTTACATTTTTGCACCTCCATGCTTTCCATGCTTGTATGTACAAATAATGAAATTATTTGTAATTAGGTTGGGTTTTGCTTGTCGCTAAGGTACTATTTAACTGTCTAACTTTTCCTCTTAATATTTTTTTATCAATTTTAAAAATCGGTTGAGAAGAAAAGATGTTCACTAAGGTAGCTGCTGTATATTTCCATTTATTGCATATAAAATTCAAGCATTAATCTATTTTTTAACCGCAGTTGACTTTTGAAGCCGCATTTTGACCGCATTGTACGGTAAACGAAAAAGTACTTTTGTAAACTTTTATTTCACTTTTTCAACTCATAATATCAGAATCAATCTGTTATTCTACTGCTGTTAAATCTCAATAACTCTCATAAACATATCTTTTTATTGAAATGTTTTCGATTTGTGTGTTTAGAATCTGGCTCCTTTGCGAAGATGTAAATAAAATCTCTTTTCTCTTTTTTCGTTAGCTACAATATGTCGAGTGCGCTTTCAATTATATTTTAAATTTTCATAAGTGAAACTTCTTTTAGTTATTAAAAAGTTACTAATGTGTATGACTGGCTGTATAAACACAAAACATATGTTACTTGAAAGTACGAATATATGGTAGAGTTGTTTAAAATTCGCCCTAAAGTGAACACAATTTTTTTTATTTTATCTCCACATTTTTTACGCTCACTCAATGTGTCTTTCCCTTTTATCGTTTTCTAAAATACAAAAAAAAGGGCTAAAAATGTAAATTATGCTGTAGCAGCATTTTCCAACATTCTTGAACAATGTCAAGCCTGGATTTGTGGCACTGGTTAAGTAAAAGTAAAATTGTTGCTGATACTATTAACATTATTGTCGGCTTCCTGTTGTTGTCATTCTTGCTGCCCTTGTTTCACTATTATTGTTCAACACTTTATACATATTTATACATGATTATAATGCAATTTCGTTAGAATTTTTCTTTTCTTTTCTTTCCTTTTTTTTCTTTTTTATTTGCGCAAAAAACTCCCCAACTATTACATTATGGCGTAATGTGTTTATTAAAATAAATAAAAAAAGAGAAATTCTTTTTGGTTAATTGTTATGCACGACCACCAAGGGATATGTTAATATTTCATAAGTGATTCATTAAAAAGCGAACCAAGGATCACAAAGCTTTTGCACATGCACCCTGTAACACCGGTGGGTGGACGAATCTAATTCGATCCTGATACGCCTTGTATTTGGGTTTTTGTTTACCTTTCTGTCTTAATAAGTTCCGTTAGCAAGCCCAATACTAATACGTAATAAGCGAGGGTATACATCCATGTACTTAATTAGTGTGAGCATTCAAGATTAAATAATTATGTTCATGAGCTATCTATTTTAAGGTAAATTTGCAAAATTCCAGACATTAAGACGGCGAATTGAAAGTTCATCAAACCCGAGACTAGATATTATCCATTCAAATGGAATTCTGAAGGGGAGAAATCAAAAATTGCAAGAGATTTTCATCAATAACCTAGAAACTTCGGTCAATATTGACTTAGGCAAGTGCATACTAATTCGCTTCTTTAATATACTTACGGGATATAGAAAAAACTTACTAGCGGTTTTTTTATAAAACACAAAACAATGTTAAAATGTTGCACCCGGGTTTATCTCATTTTTCTCGCACATAATATGAACTCCATACGGAAAAAACACGTGGTATCCATACAAAATCCATGTTCTGTTTGTGTGATCATAAGAATACAAGCCCTTCTCGAACAGATCAGATCGAGGACGGCGTTAATCATATCGAATAATCTTTGAAAAATACAACAGCGGCGATACCACATTACTGTTCGGTGCTGGTACTGTTTCCTCGCCGGGACTCGTCATGTAGTAAACTAGTTGTTGTAACAAAAAATTACTATAGCATAATTTCCACCGTACACCGTCCGTCTTTCGGTTTAGTTACAACAGGTGTTGTTAGTAACGTTCTCCAATGATAATTCCATTTGAGTAGAACAACTCATAATACATAACATCCTGCTGATTCATCCCATCCACCCCTTCCAAGAAATAGCGGCAATAAATATTTACTGTAATCATCTATTTTAATGACTCTTTTGATATGGATTATAAGTTTTGTGTTCGTGGTATCCTATTGCTTGCATTTGTCGTCATTCTTCAGGATTTTAAAAGCACTTTGCTGCAGATTAAGTAGGTAAAATAATGCTTTTAAAAATGGTACCTACGCAGTTTGAGGAATTCTCGCAGTTGCGAAAGTTTGGTGAAAACAGCGTGTGAGGCCTGACTGCTGCGTGGTGGTTGTGATTGTCAGCAATACGTATACTTTTACATTCGATACTCCAGTCTTGGAATAGGCCCTGCCCCTTGCGGAATTGTCTTTCAAGCTGAGCGGCGCGGAAAATCTCCCGTAAATTATTCGACAAACCTGCACACTTCGTTTGATTAATCTATCCAAGCAGGTGCAGATGTTGAACCGATAGGCAATTAAGTATTTCTGTACCTGACAACGTAAGAGCCGGTTGTCTAAAATTCGTCCAGGGACTTGTAGAAATGCGTCTCTTATATAATATTTTACTTCAATTTATAATTAAAATGCACTTTATTTTTTATCATCAAGTACTTAAAGCCTTTGTAAGTATGAATGAAGGTGGAAAAGGTATTAAAAAGAAAAGCGTTTTATTATAATTTATTAAGCATGAAATATTTATTTAACAATGCAAAGTTATGTATTGTGTGTCAAATCAACAAAACCTTTTCGGAAATATTACAAATACAAAAAAATATATGTAATGTTGTATAATATGACAGCAAGTATTTGAGAAATTTAGTTTGCTTGAAATAATTTGTAAGCAGTGGTCCTCAACCGATAACACAATTATTTAGTAACTGAAATTGTTTAACAGTTATTCGATATTTACGATAAAATTCTGTTAGAGTAACAACGATTTATTTCTAAAATAATTTAGATTAAACAAGTAACAGCATATCTTGTAATCTTTGTTATATATGACCGAAACGAATATTTGCTACTTTAAAAGGTATATGGTTTTGATAGTAAACAGGAATAGAGAAAGAGGATTGAATTATAAGGCAACCAACCTCGTTAATAAGTTAGTTGGTATGCTTCTTCCTTTTTATAATATTTTTCTTTTCTTTTTTTTTTTGAATTGGCTTTTAAACTAGGCATGCAACTTTTATTGAATCCATCATCGAAACATGACGGTGTACTCATTTTATTAGCTTAGGCAAATACTGTAAGATTTGGAGATCTTCAAAAATGAAGATCTTGTAAGAATATATTCTACGCCATTAGGTGAGTACATCGTTTGTTAATCACATTGCCCGCCTCCGGCACGACCTTCCAGCGGTGGTGCTTCTCATCGTGCCTGATGTATTCACTTTTAAGTCAAACGTATACAAGCACTAGTCCCTCTTGCCATCCCTCTTTACCTATAATTCTTACTTACTCCCATCGTGCTCACACGCATAGGCGACATGGCCTAAGTGACTCTTCACATATTTTAAAAAAAGAAAAAGAGAAATGTTTATATAGAGAACTCAAGACACTATGAAAACTATGTCAATCGATCAGCTTACGGACCCACCCATCCATATTTATTTACAAAAATCTTTTTGGTTTAATTTAAGTGAAAAAATTCCTTTTCTTCAACTTTTTTTTAGTAGCTGTAGGTCACTGAAAGGTTGTGAAAATATTAACACTGCGTCGAGAATGTATTGTAACCTGGCTGTTGCGTATTAAATATTCGCTTCAAATGACTACACACATATTACAATGCTTTATTTGAGAAAGAAATGCACAACATTTACACGAATTCACTTCCTTATGTAAAGTTTTAAGCAAGTTGATGAAGTTGGTGTGTTTCGTTTTTAAACAAGTTTGGGAAACCAGTGCCGTTTGTTACGACAATTTATATAAACTATCAAAATATTTGTCATAGTGGTGACTGAATATTTACGTATATTTGTTTGTCTATTTAGTAGTATTTACGTTAATTTTGTCTTCATTTAAATCAAAGTCAATAAACTTATTGAAATAATTTATTATAATTAAAAATTTATATATATGTTATATATTTTATATATAAATCTATATGCAGGGTACAATAAATTGGTTGAATGCCTGAACATTGGTGTACACTTACAAATGATGAGTGAATTCTATTATGATTTAAATTAATACACGTAAAAAGCATTTATTATATGATTTACAAGAGACCGTTGTATATAAATGAATAACATTAAGTAAAATACGTTAAGAATGTATTGTGCACGTACGATGATGTATTCATTTTAATTGAATCATTGAATTTTATTAATATTTACAATGAAACATAAAACAGAAACAAAACAATACATAAGTAAATAAATAAAAGGATACTTAATCCGCAAGGTATAGTTACAAACAATAAGAGTCTAACTTGTGATAAATATATTCAAATATTTTGATATTTTATTTATTTATATACACATATCGGTCTTCTTCACAAGTTCGTACTTTTTTCCGTTGCAGTACCACAGCTCGCCGCTTCCTTCCCGACCTCTTTGCATACTTTCTTTAACTTTTTAGATCAGTAGCATAATTTGCTCTATGCTGCTAAGGTAAATGCTTGAACCTTGTTCAATAGCCGTCTTTGTTTTTCGGCCACATTCCGTACAAGATCCTTTAAATGCTTAAAAGACACTCCAAGTATACTATAAGCAGGTCATCATATTTTTGAAATACACATTTTTCCCTTGCAACTCTTGTTTTAGGTGATGTTATGCTCTCTCTTTCTATATTCTTTGTTGAGAAAATGCATTGCCGATCTCAGGAAGTATATGAATTGCTGATCATCGAAAAATTTTGCACCCGTCTGTAACCATGAACACTTGTTGCAATGCTAATGGTCGCAAAACTTTAAATAGTCTTGTCCATTACACTCCTAGTTACTGGTAATAGCAGGTTACGGTAAATAATAATTAGTTTTTGTTCATAACAATTGGTGAGAAAACCGTTGGGAGATATTTCGTAGGATCGTTTAAAACAGGCATCAAATAAGTTAATATGCTCGCACACGGTAACGCTGCAAATGGATTGTATTTGGCCCCACCATCAACTCAGCCATGCAAATATGGACCGTGTTTTTTTTTTTTTGTTCATTAGCCCATCAAATGGGCGACTTCAAAAAAAAAGAGGAAGGAAGGTTTTGGCGAATTTTCTATAAGAAGGACAGCTATCTTCCTCGACAATCTATTCGAGACATTGATATTTTTAATTGACAGAAGAGTTGGGAAAATGTTGTATTGACTTGAGGTGGCGCATACCACCATTCCTCTTCGAGAAGAATAGTCATCTAACTTTTTAGCTTGTATCTTTCGCAGGATCCTCAGGTGTTGAACAATCGATGCATGACTAGACGGTTTCGCTGTCAGATCGGAAACGAAGAAAAGAGAATTAAGTATCGAATAACCAAGTCTTTCTGTGGAAAATTGGACGCTTGACGTGCTGCGATTTTCAATTAATAAAAAATCCTTTTTTTCGATCTTCGAAACTTTATTAAAGCAATAGATGTTTAATGAATAAAAATCGATTTGCGTCTGCAATATGTAGCAACCCAATGTGTGTGTGCATATCTAAAATTGTAAAAGTTATTGATAGATTTATATCATTCTTTCGCATAATGAAATTTTAGCTTATTATGCATGAAGAATCAAATCATATATATACAATATATATGTAAATGTGCATAAATGTATTTATGTATGTATGTGTGTGTGTATGTGCGCAGTATGAATATTACATTGATTCGAGCCATATGCGTTTTGTTTTCGTCTTTAATAGAATATTAAATAATATTATTTACATTTACTTATTTATTTATTTATTTTTTATTCAAAAAATTAATTTAACAAATTTTATGGTCAACTTAATTTATTTAATATAAATTTTCTTTTTTATTTTTTTATTTTTTTTTTTTTTGTCTTATATTCAATAAACATATATCATACAATAATTTATGGTTAATTAAATAATAACTGTGAAAGCTCTAAAAAATAAAAAAATTATTAAAGATGACTTTCAGTTTTTTTTTTTGTACATATATTTACATAATAATAATTAAAATAATACAGCAACGCCAGAGTACAAGAAAGAGAGAAAAACAAATTATCTCTCAATCTCTCAACGTAATATTTTAAATAAATTGCCGACATAAATAATTTAGTGTTAAATATTAACTTATTTTTTTAAGAAATTTATTTTAGGAAAAATTTTTACTTATTGGTTCCGGCCGACTTTCTTACAGCTCGCTCGATTTTGAAATCTTATTTATTCTTTATATTATTTTATTAATTATCGACAACTAAATATATCTGCTATATAAGTAGATTTTCTGTTTCGACGGTGAAGAATAAAAGATAAAGACCGGCGTCAATACTTGAGTTTATGAGAGATGTGGTGAAAAGAAAAATATACGCGATTCTCCGAATAAATCATTTAACTGATATGGGCTTCTGCTTGTAATTCGATTAGGAACAAAGTTTCTCTCTACAAACTTGATCCGAGCTATGATAAAAGTGGACGCTCTATACTACAAAATTGAGAGCAAGAAAAAATCGAGTGCCTCCACATAATCAAGTGGACCGTTTAGGATCGTAAACTCAGATAGTTCTGAAAAGTCTTTATTTTAGATTAATGTGTCTACGATAATTTATTAGCTACCGTTTCTTTTTTGACTTTTCCAGCCTACTTTACGGTCGGATTACATATGCATATATGTATTGGATTGTAAGGGAAAGCTTTTTGCTGACCTATGTTTATCAATTAAGATTATAAAGCAAAAACTTCCAGCCTTACTTGGCAAACTAACCAAACACACATCCGTGTCAAGAACGGATGAAAAACACACCGAAAGAAAGATGGATGGACAGATGAGCACCGTGAACTAAATTTACAATCTTATGCCGAACAAAAATATGCATATTTTATAACTGCCTTAGCGCTTATTTCTAGATGTTACAAATAGACGGTTATATATAATATACCGTTATATTACGGTGATGGACCCCAGAATTTCCCGAAATAAGTTCGTTCAGTGTTGAATTTTTTTTTAGATTCTTTATATTTCGAATCGAATTTATTTATTTATTTATTGCCACAGATTTCGTAACTACACCCTCTGTAAAAATGATATAGCATCAGCTAAATGATATATCAACAACCAAAAATCATTCGCCTTTTACCACATACCTTACGCTGTTTATGGTATATAGTAAATTAATCAATTTAATTATATCGGTTCGTCCGTTCGCCTGTCTCTCTGATATCTTTTTACGTATTTTCCTGTTTAGCCTATAGGTCGGAAACTTGTGAAAGATACTCAAGAGATTCGATACATTGGCATGTTTTAGCCCAAGAGTAAACCATGTTGAAAAGACTTATAGGATCAGATCAGCAAGTTTATACAACCACTTTCCATATAACATTTTGTTTTAAATAATTTATTATACAAAAACATTTGCGATCTTCAAAATTTCTCAACAAAAATGCCTGGGTAATGGTTTTTTGGTATATTAAATTGATATGACGAATTTGAACGGGATGGAGGCCAAGTTTTTGAACACCTTCCCATGCAAACGTTCCTATATGCAATAAGCCTTTGTTTTGCAGAAACGCGCCAATCTTTAATGTTTCATAGTGAAATTGGCTTAAAAATTTTGATTGGATTTATAAATTTACTTCGCTAAGTTTAGACCATCTGGACCCATTTTTTAGACTTCAATGCATGGAAGGATTCTCATGAATAGAAATCCATTATGGCAATAAAATCCAAATAGTAAATTAATTCTGCGAAATTGGGACCACGTAAGTACACAGAGATCTATTAGCAATCCGTGAAGTTTTCTGGAAGTTTCGATAATAATCGAAAGATTTTACTTCAAATACTGTCTTTACTTGTTTTCTGTTTGTTCACATTTCACAAATTTCCTTATGGGCGAGTTCACTTTCACAAAATTCATAATTTTATTTTTTCTTTCTTCAGTTTATTTTGTTTTACTTTATTTTCTTTTTTTTTTTTTTAGTTTTGTTTATCTTCAAACCATAAACATAAGTTGGTTACTCTAGTTTTCTAACAACTATGATTACCTAATATAGCGGTAGATATTTCCATTTCTTCCTACTAATTCAGTAAAAGTTAACAAAAACAATTGACTTAATAACACCAGCATCACCAACAACAACAGAGTACAAACGAATAAACAAAGATCGGTGCTAACAGTTTATTAAAAGCATAAATGAATTATAGTGAAAGTCTAAAGATTTTCTATTACGTTGCTTTTTCCGTTAAACTGTGTTATTTCAAGAATGTGTCATTAGTAGATATGTATGTACGATCGAATGTATAGATCGATCGCGACTTATCACGCAATGGCCGCCGATTCACGTGTTTGAGTTTTCAATAAAATCGATAGAGCCTAAGATGACGGTGCTGCACGACTTATTTAATGATAACAATAGTAACAATAGATAGATAAAAGCTGCTCGAGGATTTTCTATGCTACTTACCGTTTATATTTTCAAAGTTCTCGGCCTACCAAGAGCAAGAGGAAGAAACGATAATTCTATTTAAATTGCAAAGAACTTTGAGTTGATTTATCCCATACCCAACTCTGCATTCGATAGGTCGATTTTGATAACGAATACGATATATTCTGTAATAAGCCCACAATAAATAAAAGACTATAGCCTAAAATGTATATCAGATACAATCTAAAAACTGTTACAATCATCTACAACTAAAATCGAGGAATGAAGATAAAGACTAATCCCACACAGATCTTCGTCAATTAATGGAACATGTAAGAAGATGTGGGAAGAAAAATTCTGAATAAAGTGAACTTTGTGGGACTTCGCTTCCAATTTGCCGGTTCATGGCATGTTATGTCCGTTCTCTTCTTGAAACCGTGTGGCGAGATAATTATGTCTATCAAAAACTCACAACAAAGAAATCGCAGAAATGCGCGATTGCCCAAAAAAGGCGTATAATCGATAGTTTACCGTCGTAATATTCTAATCTCAATTTCCACTTTTATGAAAATATTTTGCGACATTATGGAGCATTTAAGTCAACTTGAAGTCTGGCACATAAAGCTTAATTGTCGCTTTAAAGGAGCGATTGATGTGATTGAGTCTAAGAACTCTAAACGTATACTCTTCCATAATGAAATGAGGTAGACATGGAAAATACGAAACATTAAATTAAGCCGTACTGCGAAAGTGTTGACATTCTAAAGGCTCAACATAGCCAAATGTAAAATAATAATTATTGTGTTTTGTAAGGTAATTTCGAATGCAAAACGTCGTAGGAATAATTTTCATTTTAAGATAAAATAAGTTCTCATGTACACAAATATGAGGCTTAAAATTAATAAATCTTTACAATTTTTAGTTTTAAAATTAACAGTAAATTTTACACATTTTCATCCCATATACATATATTGAGTTATAGGGCGACAAGTACTGAAATTGTGAAAAGTTAAGTAGAGCCTATCGTAGAAACTTTTTGCATCATCAAGATTTAAGAAATTAGCAGCCGATCCAGATTAGCGGTCAAATCCAGGCATTAATGAAGTGGGAGTCAGAAGAGAAATTGAAAACTCTAATGCAACATTGAAGAACGTTTATAATCATCTGGTGGATAGGAAGTATAGCTCAAATCGAATACGTAAGCTAATAACTTCCACACTGGAAGTTTTGCATAATTTTCAAATTTTATTCAATCATTTGCACATTTTGCTTGAAAAGAGAAATGCATAGCACAAACAAGAAAATAAACAATTAATGTGAAATGTCAGAATGCGATGTAAAGCAGCATTAACACCATGGTCACTGAAATAGAAATAAGTAAGAAAATTGGCTTTTGTGCAAGGCAAAAAGATACTTAAGAAGATGAAGTAGCCAAAGAGTATTACTGCATCGAATAAGAGACTGTCGGAACAACGTAAAAACGTAAAAAAAAAACAAAAATAAGAAAATATTGTAGAAAAACAAAAATAAGAAATGAAAAACATAAGCCAACCACCAGCCAGCATATAACGACGGCACATGAGATTTTAAGAAAGTGGGTCGGTGGGTCGTTATAGTTTCTAATATTACAAACACTCTCAGAGAAAACTAAACATTTCTTTCGGTAGCATGTATATGTAAATGCAGTGTAGGCAACCAGTAGAGGATTACTTTTCTGTTGCGAAAATTCACAATTGAAGTAAAAGTAAAAATAAGAAAAAATAAATATAACAAACATAACAAACTGCTCATTAAAAAAATTACTGTTTTATTAGAAATTACCTTGTTTTCGTTTTTATACGTTTTTTTCTGCTTTGGTTCTATGCTTTAGGAAAATCTGAAGAAATGAAGTCAGTAAAGCGTAAATCTAACTTTAGGGATTAAATTTAACTAACAAGAAAAAACACAAGCAAATCTCCAGTTAACTACGCACAGCGTTAAATTGACGCCAAATGAGAAAAGAAAAACAAAAAAAGGAGAAAAAGGCGACGGAAAAGCAAGCAATAAGAACAAGCATAAAGGATATGAGTGTAACATTTTCATTTATCCAAAGTGTCAAATACCTGCATTTGCTAAAAAGAGTTTTTGTTGGCTTTTTTCTTTTTTGGTTTTTTTTTATTCGTACTTATGTAGAGCGCATTAGCTGTATATACTTGTGCTCGCACATAGTTAGTTACACGAGTTTTCTCTCTGTACTCGATTGTATTCTACGTTTCGATGCTTATGCGCACGTGTGTGTGTGTGTGTGTGTGTGTGTGTGTGTGTGTGTGTGTTTGAACGGCAGCTTCTCTCAAATTAATTAAAATTTGTGCCTTTCGCATTTTAACAACTACTAATGCAATGAACGCAACGAAACGCAAAAGGCGGGAAGATGAAAGTATTTACGGAATTTTGCATCTTTATGTGCATTTGTGTTTGAGTGTGTGGAAGTATGTTCCTGTATAATATAAAATTTCTAATTTTAACGCAATGTTTACTACAAACACACACGTAACTTGCACTGCGTTAGTTTGCCGCTTATGCTATAATTCTGTGCATAATTTTATGTCTTCTACGGCGTGCCTTCCATGTAGGTGTGTGTTTTGATGGTGTTGACATAAAAGCTCAAAACTTTAATTTCTAATTTACAATTCTCTCTGTCTAACTACACTTCGAATCGTGAAGTCAAGTTGAGTTGAATTTTTAAATATATTTCTGAAGACACTTAAAGTGTAGAAATAACTTCGACAAGTTTTTTGTATCAAATTGCACATCAATCTTCATAAAGGAATCTTACATAAAAAAGAGAGGAAGAGTCAAAAAATTTTTTTAGAATCCAAGCTGTTAAAGAGAAAACACACATGTCGCAGCACAGGATCACCAGAAATCGTTACGTTTTATAAGCGATTTCATCCAGTTTCTACGTAATAGGAAACCCGTGCCCTTGCAGTAAGATAAATAAATATGTTTTTTCTCGTTCGTGGATGTATCTGTGATGGAAACCCGTTCCAGTTAACATGTTATTTACGCGATTCTAATTAATTCTTGCATTAATTTTTATAGTTGTTACAGATGCTTATGAAACAATGTCTTTTGACTTGCTATACTATATGTTATATGTTGACTTGGCGAAACTTAATCTGTGGAATGTAATTAATTCACCGAATTCCGAAATTTTCCCATTTTAAAGACGCGCGAATGGGATTGTGTCAAACCCAAATTGTTGCATGCTTAAATAACGTTCCATACCTAGTCATAAATGCGCACTAGGTTTTCTAGTAACTGCTTCATTTCGTTAAAAAGAACTCCACTTCGATTATAGGAACTTTGCGTATGTGGCTGCCTGTTTTACTGTTGGCATAATAGTTCCGATAAGTGAGCAATTGAACAATTGAATAATTGAAAACTTTGAATCGTGGTCATTATGTTCCCACAAGCATAGCCCATAGTTAACGATTACACGCCAGTCTAATAAAACAGCGAGCTGATTTATATTTAAAATGAATTAATCGAATTGCATGTCTCCGATATATGGTTTCAGAAAGATGCTGTGTGTTGTATAATTTTTATATCTCAAAATTAATTCCTTGTTATGGTACCAAGGCTCCCTTTTTATGAGAATCCTTATGCGAGGACCCAAAACAAAGCTAACTTATTGCAATAAAAATTTATATCGTACCAAAACTTAGATCTTTTCACCTTTAAAAACATTGTTCTTTTGTAAGAACATTTATATGAAAGAGGATTTCCGGAAAGATAGTCAGAGCCCGTCCAAAAAATATACCCGTTTACTATACCAAAATACTATTCAATACTATTTCGATGGTTCATAAACATTAAAACTGGGATGTTATTTTAATATAAGGATTTTTTGAAATCGTGCTTTATAGCCTTATGAAAATAGTTTGATTGAACCCATTATCAATGGAGTTCGTCCTTGAGACAAATTTTGTGAGTATAACTAATGTCACTAAAATATTTCAAAAATTACGATCTGCAGATTGAATACAAAACTACATAAATGGACTTCAGATATGCTTAAATCAATTCGATTTCTAAACGAATTCCGCGTAAAACGAGCGAGGTGATAATTATCAAACATAATTTGTCTTCAATTAGAAATTGAAATCTTGTTTTTGGCAAATATCGATGTCTGCCTGCACACTCTTACTTAGCAGCGCTCTGTATACTGACAAAGAGTTTAAGTAATTTTTCACTAAACGCATTTTTACTATTTCTTTAAATGCCTTTAATACTAATAATGAAATAAAGTTAACAAACAAACAAATATGTGGACCGGAATGCCGGATATCTAGAATTCATCCTAAGGTGAACATAATTTTCGTTTTTTGTGTTTTCTACTTTTTGCTTTGTGTTTTCTACTTTTGGTTTTTCTTACCTTCGCTTAGTCAACATGTTTGCAACCTTTCCCAACTAGGAAACTCCTTCAACGCTATAAATTACATACATTTATGATTAATATCAAATCCTAAATGAATCCAGGCATCTCTGCCCGATGGTCTTTGAATTGAAGGAATACAAAAAAGGTCCTTGGAAGCGTCTCGGTCCTGAAAATAATTCAAATCCGTCGAAGGACACATCTACAGTAAAATATAAGTTAAGAACATCTGTCTTTTCAAAAGCAAAAAATTGCCTTTTTTGGCTATTAGTCGCACACTAAAGTATATGCGTCGATAAAAATTTCCATATATAGGCTACGGTTGAGATCAGCGCACAACCACGTCTACAAAATATTATAGAGTATCGATATGTTCTTTTTATTTCGTATCTTCTAAGATAAACGCGGTGGGTATAAAAGATTCGAATACGACCTAATAAAATTTTCTTACTTGTTTTGTTTTACTTTTCTTGTTTTTGTTATTATCAACCGTGTTGATGAGCTTTGTTTCTGACATTCAATTAATGTAACTTTACTTTTTTCTCTTTTGTGTTAAAGAGTTTATGGAAAATACATTAACTCGGTTTTTTTATACGCTTTTCTTTTCAAATGTGAAATTGATTTGACCCTCACAGCAATGATAATCGGAGACTTTCAAAAAATTTTGTATTAGATAATGGTAAGATCTTAGTAACAATTTTTACTAAACTTTATTCGTGACGAAGTGAACAAAAGCAGGTGCCAAAACTATATTTGTGTTACGCCGAATCTTAGACGCTCGTCTGATATAAAAGGTAACATAATCATATTTACTCTCTGTAAGTTAAATGATAAATGATTTTTTCTCATTTAAATATTGATATTTATTTAAAAACGATTTCATGTAAATAATCGCCTCTGGAGTTTTAGCCACTTTTCCATATAAATCTGATGATATTTCATCAATAACACAAATGATTTTGGGAACTAAGAGCATTGAGGATTTTTGGTTTGCCGGAATAAATCAATGATTTAACATGAATCCAAAGCAGAAAGTTCAATTAAGTCATATCGTGTGATCTTGGTGGCAAGCGAGTTTGGGGATTACACCGTCATTGAAGTTTTCTCCCAAGAATTTGATTGTGTCACGCGGCATGTACGGCGTGTTGCAACATTTTGTTGAAAACACAAGTCGTCCAAGTCGAAATCATTTAATTCGCGCAACAAAAAAATAATAATTATAATACTATGCTATATTACGATATTCCCTTGATGACAATTGTAATAGGATCGCGCAGAGTTTTTTGACGGGTTGGATTCTTAACATCACAAAGACTATCATTTGACCCAAAATTTTCATTTATATTGCGGATAGGAAACTCTGCAGGTCGATTATGTTGATCATAAATACGCTTATTTAGTCCGAATGCATTTATTATATTTATGTCCACCACCGAAGGATGAGGGCCATATTCATTTTGTTAAAACCTTTGCAACGCCCAGAAAAAAGAACCGGGTATCCCACAAACTACATATATTCTTGATCAGTATCAGTTTCAAGCATGTTCGTCTCTCCACCTCCGCGTCTGTGCGTCTGCATAATGACTGTTGTAAACATTTTCGTGGCCGCAAAAAGCAAAGTATCGATTTCAAATTCAGCAGAAACATAGGAAATTCTTGCATGCAGCGCCACATACACTGAGAACACCTATGAGGTCTAATGGGAATAAAAAGTTGGCTTTTTGGTCGTTATCCATAAACTATAGCAAATAAACTTACAAGTATATGAGCGATCCTGTATGGTTTGCATAAAAATGGAAAAAATTGACCACGCCTCCCCAAAATTATAGTTCATTAAAATTTAATTTTTTTTCAATGCCTTTATAAAACGCAGAAACAAGCTTCAAAAGCCCCATGAATTATATAAATTCTTGGCCAGTTTCAAACTCCGAACGTTCAAACTCCTAAGCATGTCTGTCTATTTGTCTGTATGCGCAGCAGTGTAGCGTTTGTGGTACACATTCTCCCGTTAAAAAAAAATGAACATACTGCCTACAAATTTGCAAAAGAATTTTGAGGTGACTTAAACTTTTACAAGGACACGGCTACATCGCCCACATACCTATGCAATAAAAACTTTTATTTTGAAAACAGAAAAAATCAGGTGCGCCCACTCCCTATTATAGAGCATGGAAATTTAGTTCTTTTGCTTTTTTTGTCTTCTTTAGGAACACGGTAATGGGTATAAAACAGTCTGTCACGACCAACTATATTTTTCATACTTGTTTGGAACGCATTTAAACGATTCCTATATGCTGTACCACAGTTTATTTTTCTACGTTGACTTGGCGACCATTGCTGAGCACAGATGCCAAATTTGATAAGAAGGTATGAAAACGTAGGTACGCTATAATTTAGTCTAACGAGGTACGCTATAATTTAGTCCAACGAGGGAGAGTAAATATTTAAATTTTGAAAATTAGTTTAATCGACGGCTAATGTTGCCTAGAATTGACGAAAGAACTGCTAAGAGATTTCTTTTGTCGTCAAAACTTTCTTCTCTTTCTTTCTCTTGTTTTTTGGGTGTTGTTGCTTTCAAACATCTGAAATGGTCCACGGCGTTTGCAACTTTGCTCTTAGTTCACTTTTTGTTTGCTGAGTTTTTAAAAGAGGTTTGCTTCTAATTCAAGAGATCATCTTTGAAAACGTGACAAATTTTTTTGTTTTTTCTTTCTTCATAAACTCTATTTTGTCTGTTGCTATCTGACATGAATTGTTTATATACATCATGTCGAACCAAAACAGGCCCTGACTGTGAACGATTCATTATTTGTTGGCTTTGCGAGCGTTCTTGTCGCGTGAAATGTGCAGGTATCAGCGGCCATGCTGCAGATGCAGTGTTAGATCCTTCGAAAGAATTACGTTGGTCATGTCACGACTGTTGGAAGCGGGATATTGACTTTTGTAAGCTTTTACGGAGACAAGGAATGGGTTTTCTGAATTAACGACAAAAATCTCGTGACATTGTGTGGAAAGCTTGGAAAAATTGAAATCCTAAATCTCTTTGCTTAATACTTCCGACGAAATTTTTCAACTGCTGATTCCAATTTACCTGTTGACTATTCGTATATTCTTATAACTAACTCGGTGTTGATGCCTAACTTACTCATTTCATAAAACGACATTTTACATGGATTGAGGTCTAAAATATAGTTGTGCGCCTGGGCCTGATGGGATTACATCGTGTGTACGCAAATCTTTCTGTGGCGAAGTTTGTGGTTTTCCTTCAATGATTTTGAAGCAGTGCTTGAAATCAAGTGTTTTCCCTTTGTTGTGTTGGAAAAGTAGTTTCCGCATTCCACTTCACAAATGTGGAAACAGACATCACGTTCAGAGCTTGGCATTGCCAAGTTGAGTGTCATACCTAAATTGTTTGAGCAAACTGTCACTCAGCATTTCGCTTTTGCTATCTAATCTTATATTTCTCCATTTCATCATGGCTTTCAGAAAGGAAGATCTATTATTACGAATCTCTTAGAGTTTACTTGCCATGTTTTCTAGTGACTCTCGGACGTTCGACTTACTTAACCATAACTTATTGATCTTCAAACTCCATGCCTCTGGTTTTCCTTTCTAGTTAATGAAATGGATAAGCTCTTCTCCGCATAACAAATCATTCAGGGCTCTGTTTAACTTCGTCACCTCGGATGAATTTCCAGTGACGTCTGGCGCCCCTCAACCCAGCCACTTAGGAGTTAATTTAATTTATACATTAATGATCTCGTCTCGGTGATTAAATCCAACCAGATCTTAACGTAAGCTGACGATGTTTAACAATTTTCTTTAATCTCGCTGGAATCGCAATCGTATCAACTTTAAACTGACTTCAATAAGTTGGTTACATTGTGCTTGTTAAGTTTTATGAAATGAAATCTCAAAAAAAGCAAGAAGCTCTCTTTCTCGAGGATGAAGTCATTCAATACTGAGTATTTCATTGATCCACAAGTTGGAAAACGTAGATTCGTTCATCGATTTAGGGGTTCTATTCGACCAAAGATTGCGTTTTAATTTGCATATTACGCTCTCTATAAGTAAAGCTAGGTCGGCGCTAGGGTTTATTACGAGGTGGTCCAAAGAACTTAAACATTCTTACATTACAGAAAGGCTATACATGTGCTTACTTAGACTTAGGAATACTTGCGTATGCCTCTGTATCCTAACTATAGGCGTTATGCAGATTCAATTGAATCCGTTCAAAAACAATTCTTGCTGTTTGCCCTTAGGAAGTTGGATTGGGACCCGCTTGTCTCTCTGGCTCGTTACGAAAATAAGTTGCTTCTGTTATTTTTACGATCACTTGAGAAACGTAGATTCGTTGCTTGCGTTCCCTTCTATAATTAATATAATAAATGGTACTATCGACACGCTCACATTACTTCGTGAGATGCACTTTAATGTCCCTAATCGCTTCTCTAGGCAGTTTATCTTCATTAAACTCAACATGTACTCAATGTACATATAATTATGAGATGTTTAATCCGTTCAGACTTGTTTGCAGAAATATAAACGATGTCTATCACTTAGTCTGAACACCAGACTCTTTGAAGTCCATCAAAACAACTATGCTTAATACGCGCTATGTTGTATTTAGACTAATTTGCAATCTTAACATCTCACTATGATTCGAAAATCAACTGGTTGTGAAGCTTTTGCATGTTTGCAAAGGTTTAGGGGGTCACTTGCAACTTGAAACTGTAGTGGTTGTGGGTGTGCCTCTGTGCTAGCTTGGTGCATGCTTTTTTTTTCTTTCTTATTTATTTTTACGTCAATTATTGTCTAATCTTTTTTCTTTACTTCTTCTCTACACTAGTTTTTATTTATAATTAGAGTAAAATTTACTTCTAAGAATCAATTGAATTCGGCTGCTGATTTGTATTAGTTAAGTTGTATGAGTAAGTAGATAAATAAGTAAACGACAGTACCGAAAATCTGTAAATATATAATGCAGAGTACGTAAGTATAACGACTAATAGATACAAATATTTAATGGCTTCATATATACAAAAATAGATAGATATTTGTCATTGTTACAAAAAGAACGATAAACCTACCATATGTCATTTATCATTGGGAAACATAAAATCAGAGCGAAGGGAAAATATTATAAAAATCATAAAAAAAATCGTCTTGTAGATTTAAAACAAAGTCATGCAATTCGCAAATAACGTGAGGTTAATGACCCAATAATTCAGTTCGAAGCGTACTTGTAGTTTTCCAGTTTAATAAATTTTTTACGTTTAAATAACGAAAAACACACACACCTACACAGATTTCATTTGTAGTTACTTTTTTATACACTACACCATTTGTGGTGCAGGGTATATTAAGTAGTGCGGACGTATGTAACACGTAGAAGGGCTTAAGGTAGCCCCACCTTTTATTATACCGATCGATTCAGAATCATAGTCTAAATTGATCTAAGCCTGTCTGTCCGTCTGATGACTGTCCATGCATATTGTTTTCAAGGACGAACGCTATTGAAAAAAATTGCAATTTTCAAAATTTGTCGACACAAGTGGCTAAGTAGTAGTATTTCGGCATTCTAAGTTGATACGAAAGCTTTGGACCATAGGGAAAAATTTTTTAGCTCCCTTTCATATAACGAAAACTGAAGTTCATACGAGAAAAGGATATAATTTTCAATACTTCACGATGAAAATTATATAATAATAGTAATTTAACATAAAAACACTAACTGACTCAAATTTGAACTATCTCGGCTTATTTTTTGGATCCTACCTTAATAAAGAGTTTAACGAAAATTGATCCTTTACAGAGCAGAGAAGTTTTAATATGCGGTGATGGTAATTTCATACAAAAATGAACTCTACAAAATTTGAACCATCTATTTTGGACCGCCTATTTTTGGATCCTGCCCTATGTAAATATTAAACTTGTTCTACATTAGGTTACGTTTGGGCCCGTTTCTCCATAAATACTCACATCAAAATTATGCCTTTATATAGAAACAAGAAATAATTTTTGTGTTCTACAATAAAAACAAGATTTGTGTTAGGCAATGTGATGTAGTCGGCCTTGTTCGATTATAATATTCTTACTTGTTATTTCAATACCAATACTTACAAATGTTGTAGAACGTTATAAATATGCAAATAATTGGTAAATAGGGTTTTTTCTTAATTTGGCGAAAAATTGTATAAATCCAAAAAAAGAAAAAGGTTACGCTTACATATTAAACTCTGAATATCTCACTGCACTGAAAATTCATAAAATATTTAACAGTGAGTCGATAAGCTTCCCGTTTAGTCTTCTTTATCACGTATGCTATAAAACATTTTCATGGTACACATATTGAGAAAATTTCTTTTTTAGAGGCAAATGTAGATTTATGATTCCATAATCCAAGTAGGCAGGTAAGCAAGGCAAACAAGCTGCCAGGCAGACAAGCAGGTGTTGATAATATAATGACGACTATTTAACGAGTCAATGAGCTTTAAAATTCTCTTCCTCATCAACGACATCACTACCACTGGCGTGTTACCGCTGCTGTTTCTATAGCCATCCATAATAGGACCCTCCTGAAATATGGCCACACAAATGTGTTTGCCAATATTAAAAGTAAATTAAAGTTTAATGTAATGCCAAACGAAAACATACTCTGCACAGGCAGGCGCACACATATATCATGGACATGCCGAACATAACATGTTCCTTAATCTCTATAAACATAGTTTATATATAAAACTTTTAAATACCTTGAAAACGTTAATAAACAAAGAAAATATTTTTATTTCAAAAATCGTCCGTAATCGTACGCGGATGGGTCTTCTCAATATATATACAGTTAATAAACGATTTTTAGATGTTATGTTTACTTTACCCGCGATCGAAATATGTTGACTTCGGTATGTAGTTCACAACGCGACAGACATCACTTTGTTTTGATCCGACTATATTTTTTCGTCCCACCTAATTAACATTGAAACAACACGAAGGAAAAAAAAGCATCTTTTGCGGGGACTAAAAGATTTAAAAAAGAAAACAATAAAAAATATTATAGTCGGGCAAAGCCGGTCTTTGAATACCCTATACGACTGCGCCTGCGAACGCAAAATATTAATGTATACATCGGTTAAATCCTATGACTTTGAGCCTTCTCTACCTAAAATAACAGTTTTCCGTCGATTTTGGTCTCAACGGTTTAAGAGTAAGGATTCTGATGTCAATGATGAAGAAGGAGAACCAATAGACGAAACGCAGCTCAAACTCTCGAAGCACTTTCGAACAGCTTAGCAGTAGATGGATCAACTGTTTCTAGACCATCACATGCGATGGGAAAGAAACAAAAGGGGGGAGATTGCAGCCCGAATGTGCAAGTTCTGCTACAGCATAGTCACCAGATGTACCGCCTTCTGACTGCCACTTATTCAGGTGCAGCATAAGTTAGCTGCCACACGGTTTCGAAAAGTTGAAGAAGTGCGAAAATGGGTCGATGATTGGATCGCTACCAAACCGATAACGTTTTTTCAACACGGTATCGATATGTTCCCAAAAAAATGGGAAAAATTTGTAGGAAATGACGAAAAATATTTTGATTAATAAATATTACACCAATTTTTCTCAGTAAATGCCGTTTTCAAGTGAAGCAATGATTCAAATACATGCAAGAATCCACTTTGCAGTTTTTCACTTATCTTTATCACAAGATAATGGAGCCAGAGCTTTTTGCTACGTAACTGTTCCTACGTATATATGTGTCGTGATTGCAAGTGGGCTAAAAAAAGAACAAAAATTTGATCCAAGGTCTGTCACATTTACCAAGCATTCGTCACAAGAGCTACTTTGATGCGATCCCTTGGGATATAGAAACGAGGTATAATAACTCTTACGAGTTAGATGTCCACAAGACACTATAAAAAATTGTTACCAGTGAAAAGTTTATATACTATCATATAACAATATGAATAATATTCTGCTGTCCTGATTGCCCTTCTCTCAAATTTTCACAAGCTTTTCGTAACGTATTGGTCAAAAAGTCTTCCTCCGCATTGTCACATCTCTCATTACTTTGGAGGATTCTCGTACAAGAGTTCCGGCTTAAATTATAAATTGTTTATCGCTTCTTCACAAAATTTTTACATTTTCAAAAGTGATGGAGAATATTCAGAACACGCCCGATAACCGTAATCATGAAACTTAAGTTTATATTCGTCTTTAAACGATTCAGTACTCCGTATGACTTCCAAAGCAGCTTTTATGCGCTTGTCGTAATCGGATCTAATATCTTCTTTAGCGTCTATATGACAAAATAAGTGTTTTCTACTCTGAAAGGCTTTGAGTAAGCATATTGAGTGTATCAGTCGGAACTTTTCAATTGAAGAGCAAAAGTTTGAAGAATAATAGTACTCCCTTTGTTTACATAAACAGCTTCCGAGGAATTATTCTATAGGTTTGCAATAATCACCAACTCAGTTTTGTAATTTTTTTGTTTCTAACACTTACTCCAAAATTTGTTCTTGTTATAATTGTTCAAAATCTCTGCGGTTGATTTTTATAGCTTTCCCAGCTATGTCGCAGATCGCCAGTTCTAGAAGCACACCATTCGAGAATGCAGCCAACTATTTACTTCCTACCTTCTTCTTCCTTTTCTTAAAGAATAAATGTTTTTTTTCAACAGATGCTCGGACAGTTAAGCACGGAGACTGAACGGTCTAAATAAATTACTTAAATCGCGAAGGTATGTGCATAATGACGTCCCCACATCGCAGACAGTAGGCAAGTTTAGTGTACGTTTTATGAGTGATTTGATATAACATTTGAACAAAACAAGTAAGAGAATTTGATTTGAAAACACGCTACCTTAAGCAAAAGTATGAAAATATACTTTATTTTGGACGGCAGGTTGTGAAGTTAAATTCAAATTTAACTAACGAAAGCATTATCAACTACCTTAAAAAAGCTATGTGGAGACAGATCTGTTAAGAAAGCTTCATATATTTACACTATGGTTATATAAGAGAGAAATAGAGTTACATCTTGCACTTTCATGCTCGCGCATTCCGGAGGATGCCTACTCTTATGACATCGTATATATCACTCACTTTAACTTTTAACCCGTATACATGTGACAAAAATACTTTAGACTAAGTTTCAGCCAACTACAGTTTAGTCCACTACAGATTAGTTTAGTTGCACCCATTTAATAACAACGACATCGCTTCTTTTATGTTTATGTTGTTGTTATTTCTTTTCGACTTGCATTTTTTTGCATGTTGCCTTACGAGATTTCTTTCTTTGGCGATCTCAATTATCATTTCGGTATTTATTAATTATTTAACGTTGATGTGTTCCTCGACCAATATCGAATATGGAAAAATGTAAAATCAATGCAGTCTATTATTGCTGCGTGCTTTGGAATTCCGAATTTCGCTGCGGTCTAAAGGCATTGAGTGTTTCCACTTAGCCATTAGTTCGTGGCAGATCAGTTCTTGTTGTTCAATGTCCTCTTTCAGAGATTCAATAATATTTTAAAAATATATCTGAAAAGAAAAATTTCACTAATTCTGCACGCAACTGCGCCTAACATAGATGGAAACAACCGACATTTTCTCGTTTTTTTCAAGTTAGTATTGTGCGACGATCAACCGGCGATAACGTAGCGATTTTCAAGTCTTTACTAAGAGGATCTCCCGGAAGCAATGACTTCATGTTTTTATATCATTTTAATATCTTAACTGTTATAATTTGGATAAACTAAGCTTCCAAATCCACCTATAGCCTGACGCTGTAGGTAAAGCTCGGTCAAATATTTGACAGACCTATTTTGAGAGCTTTATAAACTCTACGAAGGTATTTGGTCAATTCCTTTGGTACTTAAAATCGAATTTATCTTCACATCCTTCTTAGAGGCTCCAGTATGAAAAGAATTAATTTTTAATTCAACCTGACAATTATTGGCATTGAATTTTTCAAAGAACATCTAGGAAATGTTACGAGTTATTGAAAATATCATTTTTAAATACTCCTGATTCGTGGCTTTTTAGTTTTTCGCACTCTCCAGGTTCGTTTTCAAATTCTGTTTGTGAACTCGAACCCGAATTAAAAACATATCTGTCATGTTTCAGATTTTGGCCTCAATTTTTGGTATATAAAGAATTTCGAACCCACAACAGACAGACATTCACACAAGCACATATATGGCAAAAGTATTTAAAACGTTCCAGTGATTGTGTGTGTGTGTGTGTGTGTGTGTGTGTGTGTATGTGTCTCAGTTTGTATCAGCAAAACAAATAAAATCCTTTAATTTCCAACGGAGCTGATTTACTTCCTCTTTATGACATTGCGAGGCGGCCATTCAAAGCAGTCGATCCCTCAAATGACACAATACTACAAAACCTTAAGGACGACAATTTTATAATAAAAATAATTCATGAAGTTAAGCAAGAAATCCTTAAGCACACCATACAGAAAAAGTTCGTGTAATAACACAATAGCATAATTATTCCACAGGCAAGCTTAAGTGATATAAGCATTAATTTGATGATTACAGGTAATTGCCAGGAAGTTAAAAATCTGTTTCAGCTGATTTTCAATAACTCCGATGAATTAAAATAAAGATAACTTGAAATTGAGTTCAGTTTATTCCTCTTCTTTAGACAAAATCGTAAACACGTAATCATAATTTTAATATGCGAACGCATGAAGACACTACACATTTCTCATTCTACGCGTTGATCACAAACAAATACGATGATCTGTCCAGCTTAATATTCCCGCGCCGTAAGTATGAAGAGGAGAATAGAATATCGCTTTAATAATTAAAGTTAGAGCTTCAATTACCCCTTTATAGTGCGGAAGTTTCGTAAGAAATTAATTAGGCCGGCCAGTCAAGCTTTTAATTCTCTTTAAAATTCCACTTATTCCATTTATTGCTTTTCGTTCCCCTTAATTTGCATTATCTTGTGCCGTATTGTATACTTTACGTATATATTGTATGCTTTAAATATATGCATATGTATATATTATATTTTCTTAATTCATTTGTTTTATTTGCCGCAAAATGAAAACTTCATAAAGAATTTTTATTTATTATCACGAATTAAAAACTTTTTTCTCATCATTTCGTCACATAATAAAAAAAAGAAAAGAATGTAAGATATTAAACTTAATACGAGCTCATCCATATGCACGCACTTGAAGCACACATACGTATGTAAGCGTGCGTATGCATGACACATGTAACAACCAGCAATAAAAATATCGTAAGGAATGTTTCATGTACGTGTGTATACAACGATAATTTCATACACGACATATCCAAGTGCAGTTGGCAACTGTTTACAAAAGATCCAGAGCTGTATTTAAATGCTTATGTATGTGTAAAATTTTTAGAAGATATACCCGTGCGAGGTGAAGGCGAATGTAAAGTTAACAGTTAGTTATTAAGTACATATACGACCTAAAGTAATGGAAAATTGCAGCCTTGATATACAAGTAGACCCACCCGATTCACGTCACTAACGCCATCGCCATCGCCGTCACCACTGCTGTCACCATGACTAACATGACCGAGAGTAGTCATTCACTAGCTGTACATATCTATATATAAAAACGTATGTATGTTGCTTCCAAAAATTAATTGCAACACCACAAGCGACAATATGTCCTGGTGGATGGCTGCGTACACGTGTGTATATTCACTTTAACACTCGTACCACCGCAAAAGACAACTTTCTTCTGTGCAATTGTTCTCCGTGCGATCTTTTGTTGTTAAATAGCGGTATTTATTGTTAAATCAGGTTGCGTGTGCATATGTCTGTATGTTTACGGTTTTGTTAATACCTCTAATACCACAATGGCCACATATCTCCATTTATCTATCTTTATAGATACGAATATGTTCACATATGAGTATGAACGTATGTCTCTCACACAAACCCATGAATCAAACTCTAAAACTTTAAATCTACACAAAAGTTAATAGAAAATTACATTTAACCATTAAAAAACGAATGCATCAACAATGTCGTCTATTCATGGGGAAAGTATACGTGATTGGGTGTTTGTGTTTCACAGTATGTATATGTATGTCTATATATATATATATATATATATATATATATATATATATATATGAATATGTGTATGTATATGCTTGTGTATCGTAGATAAGTTTCACATTTATTTTGTTCACAGTTGAGTTTAGTCAAGTTTAACTTTGCAGCACATTGTGTTTGCTTGAAGGCACGCCAACACACACGAACACCCTCTAATAAGCTGAATTATCTTCGAAATTAAAGTTTTACACAGTTTTATAACTAGAAATCTTTTTTCCTTCATAATACGAGCACACAACTAAATAAATAAAAAAAAATACAAACTTAAATATAAAATCAAATAAAAAGCAAACTGAATAAGGAAACCATACACGGGCTAGAACGAATCTTAAATACTTGTTAACTTAAACAGGTACAAAAATTTCGCGAACCAAGACCAAATAGAGCACATACACACAATCGTACATAGCAGAACAGCATGAATAATGAAACTCGCCGTATAGCGGATCCATTCTAGATTAGTACAAATCTTAAATATATTCTGTTTTTTTTTTTATGTTCAGAATTAGTGACTTTCGCAAGTAAAGCAGCGAAATACAACATCATTATATAAACATATTCCCGATGAACCTAAATAACGGAAATGACTCTCTTACATTTATCTACTACGGATATGCTATTCGTCTTGTAACTTCACAATGGCGATCTTTGGACTTTCTTTGAGAATACACACTTAATCGCAAATTTATTTCCACCTCTCTTGTCAGACTAAGTTTGAAAATCGACCCGATTGGTCGATGGATTCGCGTTCAATTATCGAAATTGATTATCTCCACTTTCTTTTCCTAAAATACTTCAATACTCAGTACTTTAGAGCTCTCAACAGCTAAGATTTAAAATTTCTCCTAATAGAAAGCTATGCGATACGTTAAAAACTCAGTTAAATCTCCAAAGGGACTTTGCGCGCAGTTAACCAAGATACCAGATTTTCTTTATTTTTCATTCTTTACAATTGATCAACTGACGCTGCCAATATGCATAAGCAGTTCAAATTCCAGCAAAATATCTCGAAAGTTACCATTTGCAAATTGAACACATAATAGGCATAAAAGCATGCCACACATGAACCGATAGGCCACATGAACAGAGGAGCAAGCCTACATTGATAAATAAAACCATTTCAAGCCCTTCAAGTCGTTCTCGGTACTACATACTTCCGCTCTTATTTAAAGCTTACCACAAATGACGTAGGTTATAAACATTAGGAATTCTTGAAATATTTCTAATCTTTTAAAGTAAATGTAAGGATCTACCATTTTTGAGTACAATGAATTTAATCTTTCTTCTGCCTTCCGATGAAAAGTAAAATATCCTGTCCTGATATGGGAAGTGAAAGTGACTCAGTAATAAGTTGAAATTACTCACAATAACTGGATATATCTTAACCAAACATAAGCTTTTTATCCGCATCAAAATGTTTTATCTTCAATTTAATATACAGAAAAAAACAATTTGACATATCTTTTCAAACGAATTTTAGACACCCACCACAAGTACAAAACTACACACATACATATTATAAAAAGATTGCAATCTACTGTCGATGTCTATTACAGACTACAAATTATTTGTAATTATTTTTTTTAAGAACTTTTAAAAGTTACATAAAAAAATATTCTTTTTTTGCTTGTACTGCTCTAGTATGGCGCCGTTGTAGATAGATGGTGCTGGTTTTTTGGACTAATTAATAGAACGCTATCAAAAAAGTTTAAGGCTTTCACCGCAACATTCGTAGTTTCGATTTTGTACTACAATTAAAGGCAGACGGATGATCCTAAAATTTCGCCCAGTTTGGGACGACATTAACAATTAATTTAACTTTATTACCGAACTGTAGTCTGCAAGTAGAAGTGCAATAATATTCGAAGTTATCCAACTAAAATCATTAATAGTATATGTATTCATGTTCAACGCAGTAAAGTGTTTGCTGTCAATACAACAACAAAATCCTGAACATAGCGCAAAGAAGTATTTCCTGCTAATGAGTTACATGCTGCAAGTGCATATGTGCCTGCATTGATACATATGCATATATATAGACAATGATTAGTTATATATATATATATATAACTAATCATATATATATATATATAACCGTATTATCACTAAGAAATGTATGACAACAGGTCAAGAGAGTGGCAGAGAGAGACATTTTGATGGAGAGATGGATAGATATTCATAAACAACTTTTCAAAAAAACCAAAAAGCTACTAATTAATGTGTGAGCAATGTTTTGAGTGGTTATTGTAAAAATTAAAATATTACACAATTGAACAAACAACACATGTCCACATAGAGAAATATACACTTATATACAAATTCATTATTATCTCGTTGACATAGTGAATAATTAAATGAAATCAAAACAACGGCAAAAATCATAAAAACGAAAAAAAAAAAAAATACAAACTAAACAGAAAGTTAGACATGCATATTATGTAGATGTGCACGTACCTACAAACGAATATACGTAAGTGTAAACTTGGAGTAGCACACATAACATGATATTACTGTAACACATTCGCATTCAATGGCTTTGTGGCTGGCGTTGCTTGGTTACATACTATACATGCAGGTTAGCAGCAACATTACGTTATCTGAAGAAGAGCTATCTATGCATTCTCAACAGTAGCCACAATATCATCATCGTCGTCATTATCATTTCTTCGTTTCGCGCAACTAGCAAAACAATAAGTAACAATAGTGGTTTTTTTTTAAAACCTAGTAAAACAAAATAAAATATACTAAATACAAAAATAATAACAATAATAAATAAAAAAAAAGCCACAACAAAGCAATAGGCAAAACTAACAATCAACTCATCTATCTATCTTGCTTGGTTGCCTACCCGGGTCTAGCTAACTGACTAAGTAACTGGTTGGTTGACTAAATGCCTGGTTGCTGCTGCTGCTGCTGATTTGAGCCATGTATGCATGTTGGCAAAGAAATGAAACCTCCGTTGCAGTCATAGTCATGGTCTCTGACTAAACGTGCCAATAAAATGCAACAACAACAATAACAGCAACAACTGTCATATATTGGTGAACGTCTCTCGTTTAACATTTCCAATAAATCAAGAATGTATTCGCCAGGGAATCACTAAAATGCACATTAAGTTTTTATTAATTTTTATATCCACCACTGTAAGATGGGGATACACTCATTTATATAGTATATCCTCCCAAAAGGAAGCTTCAGAGACCCTATAAAGTATACATACATATACTTGATCAGCATGAAATTCCGAGTTGATTTAACCATGTCTGTCCGTCTGTGTGTCTGAGTGGTGTGTGTTGTTGGCGCTCTCCTGATCGCAAGTAAGCAGATAGCGACTTGTAATTTCGTAGAAATATTGGAAGTGTCTACACGAAAGTTGGTATTGAAAATAGGGCAAATTAGTCAGAGCAGAAGCCCGAAGTGAGAGATAAACTGAACACAACTTCGTTTCTCTTAACAAAATTTGTGGGTTCTTGCTCGTTACTCAGAAATTATGAAAGTTAGAATTTTGAAATTTTTCCATATTGACTTTACAAAGCACTCTACTCATTATGTGCAAAAATGGAAAAAATCGGTGATACCCACATATAGTTGCAAATGATTAAATTTTATTTTCTTCACTTCTTCAAAACTTTTTGCTTATTTATCATAAGGCAAGCAAAACAGAATGTTTAAAACTATTTTGTACATTCCCATTATCTGCCTAAAAATGGATTAATTCCAAAATGAATACCGTATGCACCCTGATTACTTTTTTCTTAATAATACCACCGATATGGGTATCGAATAAAACAATTTTGAAAGCAGAATGCGAAAGGCATAGTGGAGAGTATGAGAGAGTCGATGCCCGCTGAATATAACTTTCTTAATTGTTTTCTTTCTTTTTTTTTACATATATATATAATATTCCACATAGGTCTGTAATTACAATTCCTTTAAATAAAATTGAATGAGATTTCAATGGATTTTCGCCAAATCAAAAAAAAAGAATAAAAGTAAATAAGAATTTTATTTTTCGCTTTCAAGGCGGATGGATGGATGGATGTGTTACGAACCACCTCAAACAAATGTATAGCAACCGCGAAATTATTCTTAATTGTCAATATCACTACAAATTTCTCTCTTTTTGGTACTTTGATCAGTAATCCTGGGTGTGACAAACCATGTGGCAAAGTTAGTCAAAGCAAACCAAAGCGAAGCTTGTCCTTTGATGGTGGATATAAAAAACACTTTTTCTTTACTTTGCACTCGCACATCTTGGCATTTTATTAGCTTTACTGCTATTTTGCTCGTAATAAAAACAAGTAGAGCAATAAGACCAACAACAATGATAGCAACATTAAATGGCATTAATTCTCTACGAACAACATTTTTAAGACATTTCAAGTGCATTAAAACGGTTGTTGTTTTCTTAAACTATATACGTTGGTGTGTGCGTATGTGGATGTGTTGAGGTTTCTCACAATTTTAACCACTCTCGCTTTATTTTATTTTTCATTTTTTTTCTGGGTCTTTCTCGTTGCAATTACGTGAACGAAATTGCCCAAAATTGTGTGATTGCTTTCTTTCATGAATTCACTCTCTCAAGGGATGCCTGCTGTTAACATAATATGACGATATACGTTATTATGCCTTGTGCTGTATTTAATTTGAAAATTACTGCCATTAAATCTGTTGTAGGTGTCTGATTAACGGAGTCATTCTTGGAGTGTAACTTTATCAATTTGCTTTTTATTTTATGTAAATGTCTGAAATTGTTTTTCTGTCTTACACTTACCTGTAACCAACTGTAACAATTTGTTAATTGATTATTTGTGTACTCGGATGAAGGCCAAATTCAGAACGAAATGAAATGATACGAAAAATCTTTTCTTTCAATATTCACGCTTCTAGCAGGTACATCTGCATTCGTATGAGACGTAAGAAATAACATAATATTGAGCAACCCTTGCTACCAAATTGTAATCTTCTTACGCCATGTTTACTTATAATTTTTACATTTTACACTACTTGTGGTACAAGGGTATATTGAGTTTGCACAAAGGACTAGAGATAGATGTCCTTTTTATTACAACCAATCGATTTGGAATCAGTTTCTGAATCGATTTAAGCTTATCTGTCTGCCTATCCATCTGTCCATTTATTCTTGCTTATATAAGTTACAGGACATAACCTCTGAGATATTTTCATGAAGTTTAGTATATCGATCTTTTTTGGCCCAAGGACGAACGCTATTGAAAATAGCACCATATAATAGCAAATTCCATTCACACCAAGTTTCCGATCACTTTCCATATACCGCCTCATTTGAAAAAATCACTGTATGAATAGCAGTAAGATAATGCAGAGTATTTAATGACAGGTCATGTCTCACTATAGTGGTTCCTTTCTCTTTATGAGTGCCAGCCAATACTTATTAGGCACTACAAACTGTTCAATGTTCCAAAAATGTTAAAGATAATTTTCAACCTCTTGCATATAAGTAAAGAAACTATTTTAAATTTGTACTTGAAATTATTAATTTTACGCATTCGCGTACAAAGTACTAAATTACGATTAGCTTGTGAAAAATTGTATAACATCGATCATTAAATAAAACAAAAAAAAAAACAAGTTCCGTTTGTGAAACTTAAATTGCATATTGTAGCGCTTAATACAAGCCCTGGTGCTTGCAATACAAGCACGGCAGCGCTTAACTCAACAGTCTGCGAATCCTTAAGATATATGTTCAAGCTTCTTCAAGTTCTTGAATAACTTTCATTTTATTCATTTACCACACATTGCTCCGACAGATAGTCTTAGCTTTTGAAGCAACAACCAAAATGAAACGAAGGCGCGATTGACTCTTTGTGTGAGAAGTCTTGAACGAGCATATATTCAGCGCTCTTTCGGAACCAGTCATACGGTGAACAAATTCAAACTACAAATTTCGGTAGCAAGGTTATGAAGCCATTGAAAAGAAATATTCATCTCTTAAATCAGGCTTCTGCAACGGCCCCCGTACGCTTTCCGCTTTTGATGGATGTTTTTGCCATTCAGAGGAAAAATGAGAAGAGAACCGAAAAAATGAAAATTGCGATCAACTTAAACACGTTATAAATAGTACGAAGGACTCCCTCTTATAACGATGAACTCCATGTCAAAATAATGAAGGGATTCAGTGTACGAATATATTAGATATCGTATATTTATTATTATGTCGACAATACGCACCGCAACCTAAAAGATCTATTGACTCGAGGTATCGTATAAATACATACGATATTTAATTGCAAGACAAAGCTGGTAGCACCAGCAAAATATTATTGATATAAACTACTTTAACTTTTCATTAATGTGTAATTGATTTAATTGAAAGTTAGGTGGGAACACCGGTTGGATAATACACAAAATTAAAAATTGCATACAAATTCTTTTCTTTCACTTATTTATGATTTCTTGGCGAATTGTTAGCGGATCCTTTAATCGGTTTTTCAACAAGAAACTTTTTCAAAGAAAACGATGACAAAAGGAATAATTTATTTTTGGTAAGAGTACGTTAAGTTTGTGCGAACGTATGCGTTACCCAAAATAAGTTGATTTAGAGCTATGTTTTATTGTGCCAATCATTTCAAAGCCATTTTCTAAATTAATTTTCTTTTGCCTATCAGTCAGTCCGTCTATCTGTCTGAAATCTGTACAAGATTTGTACTCCCCTTTCGGTCGTAATTTTCCCGATATCTCGATGAAGTTTGGTACGCTGATATATTTTCGTCAAAAACTGAACACTATCGAAAATTGATTCTATCGAACCATTTCTACGACCACCTTCCATATTAAAAAAATTTCTTCCATTTTTAAAAATTTGAACATTTTTTAATAAAAGAGATTTGGAACCATTTAAAATAATAGTTTCTATCGATAACAAGGTCTAAGTTTTCGAATTTTATAAAATCGGCAAAACGCGATGAGTTTTATAAATTTACTGTGGACTACGTAACCATGCTTTTAGGATTCATCCAAGAATGGTCATGGAAAGTAAGCTTTCATCTGGTAATAGCAAAAGTAGTTTTGATATTTTATGATAAAGATAGATGAAGAATTGCATAAGGAGCAATAGCGTAGCAATGCATTTAATAATAACGTTTCGACTGGAAAGTATTGATCTAATTTTGCATTAAGTTTGACGGCCTTAAGAGGTAAACGTTTGAGAAGAAATTTGTTCTTCTAAAAATATATTATCCGCCTGAGTGGCCGAGTAGGCAAGAGTCTCGACTAGCAATTCAATGGTCGTGGGTTCAAACCTCAAGTGCGGTAGAGTTTTTAATAATAAAAATAATAATAATATTAATAAAAAAAATAAATAAATAAATAAAAAGCCGAAAGCCTTAGATGCTAGTGCTTTTAAGACTTTAGTCTTAGAATTTATTCTCTGGCTAAATTTAGATAATAATAATAATAATAATAAAAATATATTCAAATTGTAATCTCAATCCCAACAAACAGAGAAGCGCATTGTCAAATTAATTTCGCTTTTCAAACCGACGAAGGGTATACACCTAAGTTGACATTTTTATTTAATAAGATTAAAGCGTTATAGCTTTTTAAGGCATACTTCCTCAGTCAACAAACAGATTCATTCAGTGGTGTTTTCACATAATATTATTATTTGTGTTTAGTTATGTGCTCTCAGACCTACATGTAATATAATCTTATGCGTCTGTCCTAATAAACAGTCTCTTCGAAGACAGTAAAGCATAACTTTTAAAGAAACCTTTTAACTAACTAGGTGAAGTACTTGGAATGTGCTCTTAACTCACACAATCGGCAAAAAAACAAAAAGACCGATGGATTTCTGATCTTTACAAATTTTTGCAATTGAATCGTCCACACTTTTTCACAAATTTTTTCTTTCAAACAACAATAATAAAACAACTTTTTATGAGAGCATAACATTTCATATAAGTTACAAAAATATGGATGCATGCATTATCTGTCCGCATTGAAGTGAATTGACTGCAAATTACGTAGAGAAGACGTTGATTGCAATAGTAAGATATGTAGGTAGTCACTAACACAACAATAGCACTAAACAAAAATTCCTTACCTAACTCACATCATATTTGTTAGTTGCAAAGATTATGTAACGGCTAGTGCTACAATTACAGTCAAACCAAAAAATTACGCACCGCTTTTATTTTCGGATAACATATATGCGAATATCGGTAGCGTTGGCCTAAGGCTTAAGGACGGGTAAGTCGTTGCACACATTATCTTTTATTATTATTATGAGCTTCTACATTCCTGAATTCACAGCTGTGAGTTCACCCATCCCTGGGTATATTACACCAAGGCGTTGGGCTCAGATGTTTTACAATTTTCTCTTGATGCTTTCGTGGTTTATCTTTAATATTAATCTACCACCTGTATTTACTGATGTTGCAGGAACGTGTTGCGTGTCAAAGTCGCTGTAGAGAGTAGCACTCTTTTTTGTGCCTTCTCCAGTGCGTTGCGAATCTCCCAGTACCTAAGCCCCATTATAGCAGTTTTTGGCACTACTTCTGTACAAGACATCACGATTGGAGTTATGGTAACTTTCTCCATATTGTAAATACTTTTCATCTCCTATGCCAGCTCCGTATATTTGGCAATCTTATTGGGGCTGTTTGTATATTTTGTGTGAGCGAGATTATGGCATCTATAATGCGGATGGCTTTGTTCTGCCAATTTAACACAAGTATGTCCGGTTTATTGGCGTTAATTGGATGGTCAGTTATGACCTGTCTGTCCCAATATATCACGGCGTTCTTGTTCTCTGTTGCCGGAGCTGGCTGATACATGTAATATGACGCTTGTGGTATTATGATGTATTATAGGAGATATTGGTAATGTCGTGTGAATATTACTTCATCTTGTATTGCTACAATCAATCCTTGCGCGTCAAAAAAGAGGTCCTCTCTGATTAACCATTGGTATATAGTCTGCAGATCTATTGTATCATTCCTCACCTCATTCAGAGGCGTGTAATTTCTCTTTATTTTCACCAACATTTGTATGATAAGTCAATCTCTTTGCCACTTAAATTATGTCCTTACATTTTTATCTTGTGCATCATGCAAGCTCGGTAGATGCGTTAGCCCAAAACCGCCAACTTGGCGTGGTAGGTTGACCCGCTCTTTGCCACTACGTAGGTGGTGCTCTTTATACTGGTACATGATCGTTCTTAGTGTCCTAGGTCCGTGCCGCTTCATTTCACTACAAAAAAAGTGGTGTTACATTTAATAACGGAATTCCGTTAATCAGAATTTCTTTTCCTAATTCCCCGCTCGCATAGTGGCGCCATTTAAAAAGAGAATTATGAAAGGAGAACAAAATCCAAAGACCCTCTGTATAGCATAAAGGTGGGGTTTGCATAAGCAAATTGCATGTTTCTAATTTTTTTTTTTTTTTTTTTGATTACCAAGACAGCAGAGAATACTGACGAGAGAGATCAAGCGAGCGGGCAATTAGGAGTGAAGATTCAATCTTTGACATGATAGTGGGGTGGAAAGAACTAGCTAGGCGGTGAATAAGACTCAAGCACTTCAGCAACAGTATTTTTTTTGTACCAATGATTTAAAAAGAAAAAAAAAACTCTAAAAACTGTAGAGGAAATTAAAAATCATTTTTTTCATACTTGAAGCAACTAAATTAAAAGTCTAGTTAACCGCTTTATTGGGTTACTGAAAATTAATTGCATAAAATTATTTCGTAATTTACATCAATTTAGTGAAAGTCTCATCTCAAATCTTCACTTTACTATAACAATTCCTATAACGAATTCCAATAAACGGATTAAATGAACAATGAATGTAGTAGAACGAGATTAATTAAAAAGGAGGAATACAAGTACAACAACCTAGCAAAGTAAACGCCATGTGAGGAAAGGAAGAAAAGCGAACATCACATGAATTAAGAAATGTGTCTACAAGAAAAATTAATTAAACAAAAAAAAGAAAACTTTAAGAAAATTTATTTGCAAAAAAAAAAAAGATGAACTGAAACATAGTGAAAACACTATGCACTATTGTTTACAAATTATACTAAACTTAAGAAACAATAATAAAATAAAAAAAGTAAAAATGATGTTCATTAGGACACTTATTAATTAGATGAAGAGGAGGTTTCGCGAAGTGAGTGTGCGTGTGTGTGTAAATATAACCATAGACGGTGACTTAGCGGACCAACAGTTACAAGAACACAGGCTAACGGACAGAATAACGGGATAAACTGATCATAGCGCCGTTATTTGACGGCGCGTGAACAATACGTGTAGTAGGTTAAACACTTTCTTCTTTCTGTAACGTAGCTGAGTTAGCCAGGTTGTACAAAGCACAAGACCAACTCTAAAAAAAAGTACGTTACAGAATATAGCTTTACATCGTCCATGTACATTGAGTGGTTGAAGCAAATTTCGGTGCCCTTATCTTTTAGTCGGTATCCCACCTCACTCCCCATTTTATTTAGTTGTCTACTGACGATGTTTACACAGCGGACTACTGTTCTAAAAATTCGATTATTATTGCCTTTGTATATTTGCAAGACTTTTAGCAAGTAGGCATGCGGCATTGAGGCAAGTGCTTTTCTGTAGTCCAAGTATGTTATGCTCAGATTTCTTTGCTTGTGTATAGCTTGGCCAATCATAGTCGCGTCAGTTATAATTTTTTGTTTGCATCGTTGGCTTCCTTTCCTGTTCACTTGTTATTGTGTTGTTTTCCATGCATTGGGCATTTTAACTATTCGCAATTTGCAATTCTACAATACTGATAAGCATGTAATCGGCCGATAATCTGACGGGTCGTTCGATCTTTTTTTTTTTTGATAGTAAATAAGTGTTTCCTACAAGTAATTTCGAGGGCGCCCTTTGCGGTGTGTGAAGCAGCTGGGTGTAGTCTTTGGCAATTTGCTCATGTATCACAGTAAGCTTTTACAGCCATATATTGCGTACATTCTCCGGGCCGGTCGCTTCCCAATTTTGGGTGTTGCTCACCGCTTCTTCGATCTGCGTTTTTGTTAGTATATTAAACGCCATTTCTGGTATAGCTTGAGCTTCTTTTTGCTCCACTTCGACCCATATTGACTGTTTGTCATAGCTTCCTGGGATGCGCCACAGTTTCTCCTAATACTCCTTCATGCTAACTATAGAGATGTGCTCTGCATGGAGCACGTTACCTAATTTCTGGCAGAAAGCTTTCTCATTTTTACTAAACTCATTATTTTGTAGATTTCTCTTCGCACCTCCACATTATCCTCTCAGTTTTTTTCGTGCGCCACAAGTTTTTGGCGTTTTTGTGCACTCATACTCATTTATATACACAAAACCATAGCCATGTAGACTCAATAAATGTAAAGCATGATTAGCATGTCCACTTGTGAGTCTTCAAATAGTTTATTTACTTTTGTATCCGTATAACGAAGTATGTGTGCGTGGATACATGTATGTGTTAAGTCACATAACGAGCTGAATTTTTGGAGGCCGAAAAATAAACCAGTTCGCATATGCGCACATTTGTACACGCACGAAAGCAAATCTTTGCCAAACGCCATATGCAATTCAACAACAACACAGGGAAAAATAAAGTAAAAAAACAAAAAAATGTTATAACGCAAAAAACAAAAATTGTATCTGATAAAATTGCACTCTCCCGCAATAAAAGGCTAGTTGTACTGATGAGCGCCTACAGTAGCAACAGCAAGAGTAACAATAGCTACAACACTGAAAATGACATCAGTAGCAGCAGTAATCACAACCGCAATCAACTACGCATGCATACATTTAAATAATAATAACAAGTGTACAACCGCCGCAATAACGATTGTAACAATTTGTTAAACATTTATGCAGACTGACGGACCGACAAATGCAAAATGCAAAGAAAAAATACTTGAAATTGTCAACATAAATGAACAACAAAATTGTTTGTTTTCACTTCAATAATGTTGCACAAGTTATCCGCAATGATTGTTGTAGTTGATGTTTTCTTTTAAAGGGATACAAAAATGCATTATTGTCAATATTGGTTGTTGACTTATATTTGTTTTATTGCGATCATTGTCATTTATATGTGTAGACTTTTGTTTCGCTCATTTACTTTTCGTTTGACTGTTCACCCTTCCTGTTTGCCCGTCCGTCTGTCCGTCTACATAATTGTAACGCGCGGATTCATGCACACACACAAATCGCCGCGCATATTGCTGTGAATGTTATTTACAACAAGCATTTAAAATTGTTCCAGGAGTTAGATAAGACTTAAGTTTTCTTTTTTTATTATTGACTTGCATTCAGTTTCCATAGTAAAGCTTATAGAATACAAACAATTGCATTTAACTACCTTTGTGTCAATACCGAAAACTTAGCATTAATGATTGAAATTATTTCCCATTTGAAAGGAATCTACGGCATACAGATGCAACGCTTCACAAAGGTATGAAACGGAACCGAGTTTCATTTAGGAAGTATAGATGATTTGCAAAAGAACAAGGAATTGATCGAAAATCCTTTCGTATGAAACAAAATTTATTATTGAATTTCTGCAGCTTTACGCGTAATGGTAAAAATACTTTTTTAAAATATCAGTACAGATTTCAGCTTTTATTTAATGTTAGAATTTCTACCTCAATTTAAAGAGCTTTGTTTAAACGCGTAGATTTGTCAAAGTCAAAGCAATTACGAAAGAAAAGTTATTGGCATACTTTTGCATCAATTCAGAAGTGCATCTAACTCCAAAACCTGCCTACGGAGGGCAAAACTATGAATATAAAAAAAAATGAAAAACTTAATCATATCTACCGGAATAATTTACAATATCTTTACGATATTTCTATTTATTTATTGTCTATACGTTTTGTAAATAATTTTACAAAGTATCTGTTTAAAGGCTGCGGGACAACTTAAATCACCTGTTCGCCTGTCTTGAATACTCTACCCCACTTACGATTTCAGCCCGCGACTATTGAGTTTTTAGTTGCGGTCCTTTGGCCACCCGCCTACGCGTGCGGATCATCTTTACGATATGTTCGACAACGTCGACAACGACACAAACACTTGTCAAGGCCATCTAGATATGCGTTTCAAAAATGATCATGACCTTCAATTAGAAAAAAAGTTATATCGATTGTATTCAAGAACATTGAGAATGGAACTTAAAAGCCAGCCTTCATCGGATCATTTTTTTGAATAATATATTTTATAAGAACATAATGTCGATTTAAACTTCTTTCTCTCTGAACAATACGTTGTTTACTGGAGAAGTTCCTTTTGCGGCTTCACGAAGTTGAAGCTTCAAAACAGTCAAATAAAAATTACAGCAGCAGCTTTCAGAAAAGCGTGTTTAAAGATTCAAAATTACATTTTGAAAACAGCTTTATTCCACGTCTAATCTTTGCTGAATGCATCATAAAGTTGCTTATATGGCTTCAGGCATTTCAGGATTTTTGTATTTGTTACTTTTTCCAGCGCATTCGATACGCAGCTCTACGACTACATTTGGTTTATCGGGACATCCGAAATTCATCCCGTAAGCATTTTTCTCTTTTTTAAATCATTCCTAGATACGTTAGATAGCGTTAAAGCCAACAAAGAAAATATTCGAAAATGAAATCACATAGTGAGATATTGCTCCTTAAGGACAGCTTGTTGTCAACATTATTCCAATTTTTTTAGACTAATGACATAAATTCCTAGACTAAAGAAAAAAAAATTGGGCACTAGTCACATGGGCTATCGGCTCTATTTTAGGAAAAACATTACATATTGAGCCTAATAGCTTTAATAAAGCAATATATTGTAACGTAAGCCAGTCTTTCGTAATTTTACGTTATTTATTTAACTCCTTTCAAAATTAAGTTCGTACCACTGAATTGTGATTGTTAGGACAGTGTAGGTTCTCTTTGCAATTTTTAACAGATCTAGTCACAAATTATTTTTAGGAACTTATATTTTTGCCCGTTCGAATATTGCTATACGACTCTCTTGAACGAGTTGGCATTTTTAATCCGTTAATCCATTTTACCGCTAAATTTTCTGCCAATTGTTGTTTATCTTTTCGTCAATCGCCAGCTGCATAAAGCAGATAACGCGCCATGAATGTGCATTTGGTTTTCTCTTTCTATAAAATTTGGTTTCGGAAAACTCAAATCATCAAATACGGCCTTTTCGTAACAATGTTAAATTGGGAGATATTGCGTTATGTACCTGATTGATGTCCATAGGATTAGTTGCCCCTAATGCGATTCTTCTAATTAAGGAAAAGTTTAAGCAATCAAAAAGCAGGTGCTCCATTGTACGAATTTTTCCCTCTAATTGCAGGTCGGAAAAAAGATTTCTGAAAGATATATAATAATATATATATAATTCTCTCTTTAACTTTCCTTCCAATGCATCTTTGAAGATCTAACTTTCCACGAGCAGAAGACGCAGACTCGCCCCTCAATCAACTCATTTTATCAGTGAAGGCACAGCGCTTACCGATTGCGCACACAACCACTAGGCTATGGCCACTTCAATGCCTCTTCCTTTTTCTTCACTTCTTTCCGTCCGTCACCATATTACACGAAGAGGACATCCCCTGAGTGCTTGGTCACATAATAAAAAAAGAATCCTATCACCGCAAATTACGATGGAATTTCTTAGCTCATAAATGGTGCTTTAATTAGATAAACGAGCGGGATAGGTTTTAACACAGACAGCCTGTCAACGACAACAACTGTTTTAAGTTTGTTTTTGCAAGCAATGTTCATAACTTGAAAAATAACTTGAAAAATAGCTCTGGCTTCAGCTGTGGAAATTAAAGACCTTTTGTGAAGGATACGATTAAGCACAACTTGTCCGGAAACATTTTCCACGGCATAGGCATGCGGCAAAACAACAAATGTATAACCGTCTGTCTATAGGAGATGGCTATCATCTTTTTTTGGCATTTGGGTTTTTTCTTCAGTTAGATTTTTGAGGATCTAATTTGGAGTGTTCCCTTTTTTGTGCACAGAGAGCGAAATATCACAAGATTAGGTTTCTGAAAGTCCACGAAGATTTAAAATAAAAAATTCCAGGGGTGCTCAATTCAATAGCGACATACAAACAGTAATCAATCGCGGATGATGATCTCTTGATATTCTTGACAAAAACGGCACTTTTCACAGTTTCTCGGGAATAGACTTGTTCGAGTTAAGAAGCTTGGGGATGATTTTACATTTTAGTTTATAAAGTCTATTTTCTAAAGCTGCGAGACCAGTTTCAGCTATGATATCGTTGATGGGCGTCGTGCGAAAAGCATTGGTACCGCCTCTCAGACCTTGATGGCGGACCGGTTTAAGTATGTTTATGTTAGATTTACATACATTAGATTTACATTTCATAGTCAATCTTGCCTAAAAGAAGCCTTTCACTAAACTAAGCGATAGTGTTAACATACGTATACCTTTTCCAAACAATACAATGTACTCAGACTACGCCATAAATAAAGAAATAAGCAAAATAATTTAAATTCGTATATATACACCAGCTTGTATTACACTATACACTGTAGTTGTTAAAACAACTACAAACTATAGGAGCTAAACCATAACACCTGTATGTCTGTTTCGGTTGTCGTCTCATAGGAGCATCTTTTAGCATGTTATACGAACGGGGTCAACTTTTTTTCGCCATGTTGTACGAATACGTCTTATATGAATTCGTGTTATAGGGCGGTCTACTGTACTAAATGATAACATTTTATCAGAATTGGAACGTATACCATATAAACTTATTTCTAGTCTTCTGGAAACCTTAAAATATTTTAAAAAATGCACTTTAAGAAATAGGCAAAGCAAGCTTATCTTGTGAAAAGGTTATTATAATCTCAATAGATTAGGGAAATTTTATCAATCTGCTTAAAATAAACATAACGTGTAAGCAGTCATAAGTTTCTTGCAAACAAACGTGCTCTTTGTTGTTATAATATAATATCTCTCTGACGACATATAACATTCATCATTTAAAAAATAACAAACGTTATAAAAACTAGATGGGCAATGTTCTCTAAAGTAACCTAGGCTTGTCCCAAATAGAAAATCGTAATGATGCCGGCTATTGATGACTACCTGACTTAGAAAGGTACATGCCCGGCGGGCCATTCCGTTAAATGCATCGGACAAGCGTACTCTTAGAAATCAATCTTACGATCTGCAATAGATAAAATAAGACATATCCGTCGGTTGTAACGAGTCAAATTAAGAAGAAGCGTTGCTATAATGGCCTAAAATAAACTTATTTTTGACAATGTTTCTGTGATGGAAGGAAGAATGCAACATTTTTAGACGAGCTTGTATTTAACATATACTTAGGCATTAAGCATAGCTAATGCAAATGTGAATAAAAAAAAAAAACAAGTAAGAACATTATAGTCGGGTACGTCCGGCCATTCGCCTAGTATTTATTTATTCGCTCGTTTTACATCATAATTTATACACTAAAATGATATAATACATCAAAAATTATGCATTAGTTTCATACAAAGGCGTACCTTTTTTGAAAGCCTACATATTGGAAAATATCCAAAACATCATATGACGTGATCCAAATTTAGCAAACTTAATTTACTTCCTGAAAACTTTATTAGTCATAGAAAACTAGAAATTATACTTTCTCTCCATATAACGGATTGCTTCTCATGATAACCCTTATACATGTTAGGGATCTAAACCTAGGATACCCAAATTGCCCAGTGCCAATTTGTTTGGTTATTTTGCTACTATCGATCAATTTTCGTCATAAAACAAGAAAAATTGCACTTTTTTCTGATTCATAACAAATCTTATATGAAGTGGAATGCAAGAAAAAGAACCATGTAGTTCAAATTTAGTCCACTTCATTATCATGAGTCATGAGTAAAGTGTTCAAATTCGGTAAGCTTGATTTTCTCGTCAATGAATCAATTTTCCATGCTCCGCCATGAATAATTGAAAATTAGACCGTTTGCCATACAAAGATTTCATTTTTATAGGAATGGTTGTACAAGATGGGGTTCAAGCAATTGCCCCAGCTGATCGAAATTTTTCATGCCAATTTAAACGATATATGATTTACACAGCGACGACTTTTTAAAGCTTTTTAAAGCGCTACCTGAATAGTGGTCGAAAAAGTGGACCGATACGAACCATTTTCAATATCATGGATCCTTGAGTCAAAACACGTCATTATAACAAAGTTCATCGAAATATCTCAAAAATTGCTATCTGTAGGTTGAACATAATTTTTCAGGGACAGACAGGTTTAGTCTGATAAAAGGTGGTTCTCTCCTAAGCCCTTCCGGGTATTGCGTCCACAAACTCAATATACCTACGAGGGGTACAGGGTATAAAAATGTCAATGTATATATGTATCTATGACTCGAGAAATACGTGAGCGATTTCAAGAATATTGATTTCAATATCTTCAATCAATAGTTTTACACGCAAACTAAAAATACAATCAGTTCCTAATAATTAACTTTTTGAAAAAACTTATCGCACCCGGAAAAAATTATCCCTACAGGCAATAATACCGACATACAATTTTTAAAAAAAAACTCTCAATAATTTCTATTAAACTCATCTTTTAATCTGTAAGGAAAGTGGAAATAAGATAGACGCAAGCAGAATTTTATATTAGTTCCAATTGGAATTTATTAAGACGCTTATTAGTAATTTTTTGTAATTAATTTATTTAGTTCACCATGAACTAAAAGTCTATTGTTGCAAGTGCGAAGAGAACGAAATAACTTTTCTCTTCGTTGCAGTTTTAAAGTGCATACCAAAAATTCTTCATTCCACCGCACTTCAGAAAAAAGTTTTTTTTCCAATTCAAAATTTGTAGGCAAATTTGCGGCCAATTTGAGTATTTTTACTTGTTGTTGGCAATGACTCCATCACTTGAAGCTTTAATTTCACGTTTTAATGTTTGGTACGTTGCAATTGGAAAAATAATTATGAAGAATAATTGTCGGATGTGCGTAATGATTTTATTAATACTACAAAACTTCAAACATAGTTCAACTGAAACTATGGCGCCAATGTTTATAAAACCCATTAACTTATTAATGCACTTTTAATTAGCAAAAAAGCCTTTACCCTGATATGCATCGAAGATTCCACCCATTGATCGATGAATGACAGTGGATATCATATTCGTCACGCATCGCTTTAAAACTTTTTTATATGACACATACACATTAACAGAAAGAACCAAAAATAGTTAAAGTTAAACTTAAAGTGCAATTTGAAGCTAAAACCAAAAAAGAGAACGCGACCGCCAACCTAATAAATGATAGCAAATTATAAAACCGAAATAAAATTAGAAAAAAAATGCATGACCAAAAAAATTCCCTCAAAAGAAATAAAATAAATAAATATAAAAAAATAAACTACAAATTGCAGTTTATTTTATGAGATCACGTTCTAACCTATACGTGAAGTATTTGCCGCGAAATAACTGATGGATGCAAAGAGGATAGAATGAAGTGAATGGTACGAGATGAGTGATGGCATCAGAGCAGATGTGCGAATAATGCTCAACTAAAGCTAGCTGATAGCATACAATGATATGCTAGGGCTCGAAAGTTTGTTCATACTACGGTTAACATTGCTGCTGTTAATTACGCTGCCGTTGTTGTTGATGTTCGTGTATGCCACTTTGTAAGCCTTAATAATCGCAGGTATATAAATGATTGTAACACTAAACCATTTAACTAAATATTTATGCTATCAGAAATATATATATCTACGTGCATCCGAACGTATGGAACACACACGGATGCATGTACCAAATACTTAGGTTATGTGGAGTGTTTTCATTGGCAAACGTCATTAAAAAATGTTAAAATTGTTGTTAAAGCTGTTCCCTGTTGTTCTTATTGCCAGATTACTATCAACGGCGGCCTTTCTGATTTCATCACAACATCGTAAATCTTTGTTGAGAGAATATTACATATTATGTTTACAGTCATTTGAAATATAATAAAAAAAAGAAACATTAAATGCTTACTTCGTGCTCTGTTTGGTAAACACAACTAAAAATATTATAAACAAATTTGAAATTTTTACCCCAAAACCGTGAGCATGTGGATCATTTTATGTAATTTACCTTATTTTTTCTTTTTTTTTTTACTTTTTCCCGTTTTTTTTTTAATGTGTTATAAATACAAACTTGTCCATGCCCAGCATGACATGGTTCGTTCAATTTATATATTGTTAAGCTGTTTTAAGTAACACGATTGTTTTATGGCTCTCCATGTAAATTACGATTTGGAATTTGTTTTTCAAATCAATTCAATTTAGCCCCAAAACATTTCACCACATAAAGCATATTTATGTATATGTAATTTTCTTCATATTTATCATGTAATCATAAGATCATGTGAAAAAAGCATTAAATCGCGAACAAATAATAAAAATTATTTTATTCTAACAATTTCCTAGTAAAACAAATTAAGTTGAAAAGAGATTTATTAAATTCAAACTGAAATCGAACCAATACATACGGCTTTAATTTTTATAATTTTCTAGCAATTTTCATACCTAAGTCTAAGTTTTAACAGAGCATTTTGATAGCAATAAATAACGTTCGCAAAACTGAGCATAAATAGAATGATAATGAATGTCATTTCGATCGAAGCATTCCGGTATGCTGTATAGGGAAGAATGTAATCGATGTACTCTTGTCCTGTGCCATTCTATGTAACAAAACTGAACAAAATAGTTTCAAAAGGGGTCAGCTTTTAGGTAGTTATCGCTTCAATAATTGCATGTCCACTAGGCAATCGAAACTGTTTTTGTGATTAACCTTAGGTAAGCGTTTTGAAATACTTGTAGAAAGTTGTAAAGCGATGTTTGCATATCTTGTTTATTGCGCACTTGTTTATGCAAAAATTTGTGTTTCTTATTCGTTTGAATCTTCAAGAATATGAATGCTTCACTTGCCAAATCGATTAACTCCATTTTTCGAATTTTATTAAATTTTAATATCAAAGCACATCATTAGCTCCTAACTGTACATATTCAAATCAAATAGGCGTTTGCAATAATGCACTCTACATCCCATTTTCAAATTTTTAATATGAAAAAAATTTTAAAAACCCACATATAATATTTTATAATTTTTCTCAACTGCTTGTTTTATGGAATTAATCGATTTGGCAACTGAAGCATCCATATGTCAAACAAATACATTGACTGAAAGAAAGTTTTTCTTGAAATTTAGGCTTATCCGTGAGAGCTTAACAAAGACTGTGTGGGGAAAAATTGCAGCCTAATGTCTCACCTGACCATTGCTAAGTCCTCCAATACGCTAACTGATATCATTTTAAATGCCTTAAACGATATTTCGACAGAATGCATATATATATGCGTGTGTGTGTAAATACTAAATGACATATGTGACATATTAATTTTCTTTTGTCAATTCCATCTGGCCATCCGTCATTTGCGATTCAAAATCGCAAATATCATTTATATATCCACTAGCTATATCTTTAAAGAAAAAAGGCTAAAAAAATAACAAAACACGTAAGAAAATTAAATCCGACCGAATTTTTTATACCCATCACCGTTACCCTAGAGAAGAAAAAGTACCAAATTCTCATGCTCTATAATATGGAGCGCACGCAATTGACTTCTTCTATTTTCAAACTAAGTGTTTTTATCGTAGAGGCGTTGTAGGCGTGTCTTTTAAAAAGTTTTAGGTTAATTCTAAATTCTTTTGCAAGTTTGTAGGCGATATCTTCATTTTCGCTAACGGGAGAACGTTTACCACAAAAACCCCAAAGTTGCGAAAACGGACAGTTGCACAGACGAACAGACGGACATGTTTAGTTGACTAATATTATGGGGTTTTTAAAGCTTGTTTCTGCGCGTTATAAAGGTACTAAAAACACTTAAATTTTGACACACTATAACACTGTGTAGGCGCAGACAATTTTTCCATTTTTGCACATAAATGCCACAACATCGCCCAGAGAATATGCGTTCAAATTTTTGTACATTTATTTGCTATAGTTTATGAGTACTAAGCGAAAAACTAATTTTTCATTGCCTTTGGGAAACAGAACTGCTCTCAGTGTACGTGGCGCTGTGGGCATATCCTTTGACCGATTTAGCCTATTTTCAATACCAACCTGCGTGCAGGAACTTCCAACTTTCTAATAAATTTGAAGCCTATACCTTCATTTTTGCGACCAGGAGAATGTTTACAACAGACATTAGACAGACGGAGAAACGGACCGACGGATATGTTTAAATTGATTCAGAATTTAACGCTAATCAAGGATATATATATACTTTGTGATGTCTCTTCCTTCTGGGTGAATATACCCCTCTTCCTTCGGTGATGGGTATAAAAATTAAATTTTCATATTCTATAATATTAAGTGAGCGTGACTGATTATTTCCATACTTGTAGGATAGGTGTCGACATTCTTTTTGCTTATCTATAGTAGTTTAGAAGTAACGGCAAAAAACAAAGCGAAGATGCTTTCAGCCTGTGTTGCGCTGTTAGGTAATCCATTGGCCGATTTAACCCATTTTCAACGTAGACCTGTCTACAAGGATATCCAATATTTCTTTCAAATTTGAAGCCAATAGCTTAATTTCTGTCTCCAGAAGAATTTTCGCGAAAGATATCGACATAAACATTGCAGTTACGCATAAACTCTAGCTTAGTTCATGGCTAGTGAAGAAATTAAATGTGATAACACGATTATGTTTCTAGAACGATGTGCACAGCATACCTTAACACAGCACTGTGGTAAATTTTGGATTGATTGGGAGCTTTGCAGATCGATTTACAAATTAGTTGCAGTGATCTGCACAAACCTGCGGTGACTTTAATTTCTTTACACTAATCAAGAAAGAAACAGATGTTTCATATTTCTTATATTATATCTACATAGAAATTAATATAGAAATTAATTTTGTTTTAATGAATTTATCTTTTAAAATAAAGCCATTTTTGTGAAAAAGAAAAGTTAAAGGTTTTATTAACTAGGCTCGGTAACCGCAACGTGTAACAGAGATCTGTAAATGATTGAACAAAGATCTTTGTTATAGTTCGGTGAATGTTTTAGTTAGCTTAATTCCAATCTAACTTCACACCCTTGTGGACAAGTATGAGTCATCCAAAAATTTAATTTCTCCTGCAGCAAAACGAAAGAACTCTGAAAGAAGTAAGCGTGTAAATTATTTTGAAAAAAAGAACAAAAAAAATAAGATACAACCAACGTTCTACGGTTTAAGGTAACTTTTGAATACGCAACAGCGCGGAGATGAACACCATAGCTTCTTACTAATTGCAGAGAAGACAATGAGCAAGATTATATCTTTTATACACAAAATCATATTTACACATACTTTATATAAATGTTGTCAATTCGAAATGTTCTAAGAGATCGCTACTCCTTTCTGTCCATTCGCAAGAAATATTTGCAGCCATATTAAGAGATTGACCAAAACGATTCCAATCTGTTAAAGACTGCGTAATTTTTATGCTTGAACATTACAATTTACCTTTTTTACTCTCTACCCCGAGGGAAAGATTTTTGTATTCCTTTTATCAAAACAGTTTTAGCATCCAGACAGAATTTTCAGGGACGCCGTAGGGTGGATATATTCTTAATCAGTCTTAAATTCTTAATCGGTCTAAAAATGCCTTCCTGTCTGTGATAAACGTAGAAAAGATATTGGAAATTTTTGCACAAAGCCCAGTTTTATATATGGGACTACGGCCAAAGGCAGCTAAAGGTAATAAAAGGCGAACTAGGAACACCTTTGACAAAAAAAAAATTAGGCTTTTTACTCGTTGCTCACAGACTACAGGAAATGGAATTACAAAAATTTGTGCACGTACTTTATATTGTTACGAATTTCCGCTCCTCAATACGGAGCTTTCGCTAGCTTTATGTCTCCGGATTGTATAAACAATATAACGAAATTAGTATGACCGCATTTTTCAGTTGTGGGTAAAAAAAAATGTAAACTAACAAAGGAAATGGCAATGACACAAGAAACAAAAAAAGAGAAAAAAAGAACTACAAACGAAAAACCAAGCGTCTGGCCATATAAAAGAGCAACATAGAGCGACCGGAGCAAACAAAAAATTCAGTCTTTGGCAAAAAAAAGCGGGCTATAAAAGGAAAGAAATGACAGCAGATTTAGTGGAAGACATTGTTCTTCACACAAAAATCTTCCGAAAAGAAAAATAAATAATAAAACGATAATATTGGGGTGGTTGAAATGTCCTGCAAGAAGCAGCAACAAAACCAAAAGTCAGCAACACAATTGCATTAACTTGCTATAACCATTAACAGTCCATGTAACAGTATACATGTAAACATATATATATATATATACATATTTACATACATATATATATACATACATATATAGATTTTTTTTTTCTTCTAAAACTTTATGATCTATTATGTTACAAGAGACATCGTTGGTATGCTTATTTCTATGTTTATATAGTAACAACAGTAAGGAAATAATTTCAAGTTTTTGCATTGAAGAAACAAAAATAAAGTTAACAACGAACTATCTATCTATCACTATCTCCAATATTTCCTTCAAATTAAAAAAAAAGCAATGTGCAGAGAGTAGTTGCTAAGGTTAGTAAGTAGTAGCAAGTAAGAGAAACCAGTCAGTGCATTTATTGCATTTTCGATTTAAAGGCAAATTAAGGAGTAATGCCATCCCTTGCGAGGACGAAATGTTGGATGATTTTCCCGAATATATACACCGGAGGCTAATTGCTACATTGAAACAAATTTCGTATGCATATATGCAAATTTATTTAGCCACTTAAGAGAACTTTGGAACCAATTTGACAATTTGATAGTAGTAGGTCTAGCAAAGGCGCCGTTTTTTTGTAGCATTTCCTATAAAAAAAATCCATAACACCTTAGCGTACTACAATCCCCAACTAACTTGCTACAAATTTCTATTGTAACCTTAGAATAACATTGTCTAGCGAAACGTGCGCTATTTTTTTAAAAATACTTTATTGATAAAGAATTGGGCTGCATTGGTTACGTATGACGCACGAACAACATATTCTAACGCGATTTAAGTTTTCGTTAGTGATAGTCTTAGGTAATCAGTTTGAAAACTGGAAAAACCGAATTTTTGAGCAGCATAAAGAATTCAAGTCCTGATTTCATATATATAGAATATCGTCCTGAATACCTAACTCCTACTCCTCACTTTTAATTTAATTGTTTTCCTATATTAATTTTCGACAACTCAAGGTTTGAAGTGAAAGTAGCAAATAAACGTAATAGAGTAAGTAATAGTGCAAATGGCTCTAGGTGGCAATTTGCAACATACAGGATAACAAAGCAAACATTACAACAAGGACGGAGCGCGATCGCCGACCCCTCCGTCAAGCTGCCATCGCCTCCTATACTTGCTTTCACTCAACATTTAGCTAATCATTAGAATTAAAAATCGGTTTACAACCACAAAGTGCAAACTAACCGACAAGATTATCTACTTCTCTAAAGGGTTTATTTTCCTATGAAATTTCTTCACATTTTTTAAATAAGAGCAGAAACGCGCCTATTTGAATATGTCCACAAGTACAAGTCGCGTATTCCCTTTTTTTCAATTTTTATTTTTATTATGCTTCTATTTTGTTGTGTTTGGCCATCTGTGAAAATGAAAAGGAAATAGAAACTTTGTTCATAAATAAACTTTGAAATCCTTTTTATAATAACAATAATAGAAAAGCAAAACCAGAAAGAGGAAAAAAATTATTGTAAAGAAAACTTGAATTTTTATGTTCACTATGCAGCTTCTATTACAAGGTTTCTTAAAACTTTTACTTGCTTCCGCTACAGTTTCTCCTGTAGATATATATATATATTTATATATATGAACAAAAAAAAGATATAAAAATTTTTTTAACATCTTTGTTATGGTGGAATTATTATTTTTGTTATGGAATCGTTTGCTGGTCATTTACTTGGTCACTCTTTAAGTAAATGTTGGTTAGAATGAACAGAAAAAACAAAAGTAGAAAAAAGGAAAAAAAATAAGGAAAGAACTTATAATAAAAGTTGTTGACACTGTAAAGTGTCGTGTAAATCTTTACACAAGTTATGCTTTGGTTTCGGTTTCGCTCCTTTATATCCATCGAAGATATAGGCGATATATTAAACTTGTTATACTACACGTATACAGAGAAGCTCTACAAAGTCTATATATATATGTATATAATATGAGTTAGCGTGAGCTTCTCCTTCTCAAATTTTTCTATTTATTTGCAACGTGGCAAATAGCAACAATGACCACCGGTAAACTTAAAATGTTTTTAATGAATAATATCGGTAGCGTCGCGGTAACTGTAGAGAAGAAAACGTACAACATAGTCAGTCTAAAGCTTTTCGTAGTTTTCGCATATTTTTATTAATTGATGGGCATCTAAGGCTCCTCCTGCAAGGGAGATATAATTTATTTGCTTCTCTAACAAAGAATCTGAAAATAAATGCATAAAAATAAATAAATAATATACTCAATATAGTCATAGATCATATGCAACTTCAAAATTTGAAAAAAAAAACATATTAATTTCCCGCTGCCGAAGAAAAGGTTTGTATTTTTATTACACCCGTCAGCGAAGGATGGAGTTTGCAACACCCAGAAGGACGCTCTAGAGCCTAAAGTCTATAAATTTTTTTCATCATCAAATTCTGATTTGATTTGAGCATGTTCGTCTGCCTGTCTGTCCGCCTGCCGTCTTCAAGTCTGGCAGAAACAGTGGAAGTGCTTGCTCGCAAAACGTAACCAAGAGCACATCTGCCTTCAGTGCTTTTGCTCATTACTCACATAATTACAAGATACACGCGATGAAAATTTTCAGGTACATTCGGCAAAAATCGATCAAATCAACCACGCCCACCATGTGAAAGTTTAGTTTTTTCGTTTTTTTTTTATAAAGGTGGCAGGTGTAAAAACGTCGGCTGAGCCGAATATAATTTCCACACTTGTTTTGCTAAACCTTTACAACACTCAGAAGGTACCTTCAAGAGCTGCGTAAGGTATATATATTCTTGCTCAGCATCAAACAACCAATCAATTTAAAGATGTCCATTTGTGAATCTGTCCGTGTGTCTGCTTGTCTCCGTAATGTCTTTAATAAACATTCTCCTGCTCGCATCAATGAACATATCGGCTTCGAGCTTGGAAGCTCTTGCATATAGTTCCCTGTTGAAAACGGCCCAAATGGTTCAAGGAAAACATTCACAGTACAAGGTAAGGTGAAAACGCCTTATTTTCAAGAGAAAAAATTTAAATTGCAACTAAACATTTGCATATATTTTAACATAAGTGTGATGGGTATATTCGGCCAAAGCCGAATGCAATATTCTCGCTTGTGTTATCCAATTTTTCTTTTATTGTTGTTTTATCATATAAATTTTTAAGTTTAAACGATTTAATATTAAACTATTCAATATTACTTTTTGAAAACACGTAAACATACGTACTTAATGTTCTATACGTTCTAGTTGCTAGGATATCCGACTTTCACCCAGGAGGCCTAGGTTCGATTTCCGATTAGGGAAATTTGTTGTTTTTTCGTATATTGAACAGATATATGATAAATACATAGGGGAAAAAAGCAGGCACGCAGAGCCGATGCTATCGAACAGGGAAATCTAGTTATTTTATAATTTGTTTTTAGGGTAAAAATGGGGATGCAAAGATTCGGTCATGGTAGAGTTCTTTTTTTTTTTTCTTCGTTTTGATTATGTTTTCTTCTTTTTTATTTTCAGTACAAAAAGTTCTCACATTGGCTTTGAAATATTAATTAGCCAAAGGTAAATGAGAAAAGAAAAAGACTGTTAGCCAAGTGAAACAAACGCGCAATTGAAGTCTGACATTGCAAGCTCACGTGAATGTTAAATATTACGACTTAAGAATCCTACCATACGGAGAGGACGTATGCACCATCAAATACATATCTGCCGTATGTGTAATCTGGTTTTTCCGAATTAAATTTGTATCACATCAGTTATAAGCCGGATTACTAGAAAAACATTGTTCTCGCATTTAATTATATATAGGAAATAGAGGAACTCGAACTATGTAAAACTATCAGCTATTCGTCAAGCATTTCAAGTGAAACGTAATATGCACACAATACTTCATCTACCCACATCTATTACTTCATCTTTCTATATGATAGAAAATTTCCCAATAGCACTGAGGTTCAGTTGAATGATATCTAACACATTATTTAACGAACTGACATAGGTGACTAAGCCACGCTTATTTATCCGACTGAGCTACATAGTTGGCGCGAACTATAATTTCTAATCTTTACTTGTCTTAGCGTTTTTATCATGCAATTCCTAACATTGGGCATAGTCTCAGAGCAGTGTGCAGCGCGAGTGTGCGTTTAGGTCCCATTAGCCTTCGCGGACATGAACATACTTAAACTGTCCTCCTTCCTAATACCCTTAAGTGCACCTGAAGTATCTTCTAGCATCAATTTAATTATGTATGATTAGTGATACAAAATAATAGTAAGATGCGTGTAAAACGTCGTTGCAACTAAATTTCGTTTTCGGTTCTACCATGCAATCGCGCGTCTACTTGTATAACAACGCGTGCTTACTTACGCGCATCCATACATCTCGAGTAAGATTCAACTGCTTTCATTACACTGTCTTCGACCAATCGTTTCACGTATGTGTTGTTAAGTTGACTTCTATTACCCACCCACATCAAAAAATTTCTTAGATTCAATAGAATACTTCGTACATAGTCTATTCATTTCCGACACGTATTCGTCCAAGCATCGTTCAGCGTTTTTTAAGTCCGATTACTTTTGTGTGTTTAAAAAAAACCAGGGTGTATTTGGTAAATGGCGTGCTGTCGTATATTTGATAGCTTCAATGTACACTCACGTTACGGAGGTGAATATAAATAGAGAAAAAAAGCCGCTAAAGTCGTTTTCGGAAATAAAAAAAAAAAAACAAGTCAATATTATTCTACTACCAAAATAAATAGTTTAGACAACACACAGTATCATCCTGCTAAGTCATCTGCCCATTCTTTTGTGCGCAGACATGCGTTCTACGAATCCGCTGTATTTCAATAAATAAATTCACTCACACCTGATAGCAGATAAGGTTATACCTAAACCTCTAAAGAACATAAAAAAAATGCACAAAAACAAGAAAAAAACAAGTAACAACATTATAGTTATGCAACGCTGACTATTACATATCCTACACCACTTCGCCTAGCACAGATATTCACTTGTTTTGGCAAAAACACACAAAGAAGTGCACATTATTTTCATGCAGAGCCATAATTTTCATTAAACCCCGCATATTGGAAGGTTAGACTCTCTCTCCATATAACAGTTTGAATGTCGTGATAGCGCCTTCAAATGTTAGGGTCCAAAAAGAATAGACCTAGGTTATACCTAGGTCCATACCATTAATTTTTTTGCTAAAACGTTAGTATAAATTAATTTTCATCATGAAATCTTAAGAATTAAGACTTTTTCTGAAGGGCTCACTATTCATGATATATCTTATATATAGGGGGGCGAAGAAATAGATGTAGACATGTAGTTCAAATTATGTCCATTTAAATATATATTATAAGGATTTCCGTTCCATGAGGATCTTTATATACCGTGGTGTCCAAAAAATAGCCCTACGTTTTCAGAATTCGGTAAGGTTGACTTCTTCGTCATTTTAATATTATGAGCCAATTTTCACCAAGAAAGATTGAAAATTCGAGCTTTTTACAATGTACACATTCAGTTTCCATAGCAACGATTATATGAGAGGGGTTCAAAAAATTGCCTCAGCCTACTGCTTAGCCACTTTTGCCGAGAAGTATTAAAAATTGCAATATTTTTACGACTTTTCAGAAGAGGGCGTTATATGGAGAATGTTCGAAAAAGTAGATCGATTCAAACTAATTTCAACTGCGTTCGTTCTTGGGTCAAAGCACGTCCGTATTCCAAATTTCATCGAAATATCTCACAAATTGCGGCCTGTTGCTTGAACACAAATTTACATGGACATCAGCGGGCAGACGGACAGACAGACCTACGTCAATTAAAAAAATGATTCTGAATTGATCGGTATAATAAAAGGTGGGTCTATCTTAAACCATTCTGCGTGTTGCATACGTTCACACCAGCTTAATATACACTGTACCACAAGAGGTGTAGGGTATAAAAACCGTAACCAGTCGAACAAGTAACCATAACAATAAATAATACCGATTTATTTGAAAGATGTCAAAATGGTTAACGCATATTCTAAGTACATACATGTTCATGTATAAATATCCATATATAGATACATTTCTATAGAGACTTAACTAAAAAAAAAAAAAAATCAATATCCAGAGTTAAGCGTTAAACTTAAATCATAAAAAAATCCTTCAAATTTATAGTATATTTGCTTCTTTTCCTTTAAATATTCAGATCTGTCGAATTGATTGCCTTGCTGGCCATATCGTGCATATTTTTCCTTTTTTGTATGCATACAAATAAACTCAACAGCCGCCTTAAGGAGATGGAAATGAAATTACATCCCTCAGAATTTTCAGCACTTGGTCTAACAGGCGACGGTGCCGGTGTTGACGTTGGCGGCAGCAGTAGTGGCAGCAACAGCAATCATCTGGATTCATCCAGTAAGTTAATACACATTTTAATTCATTTCATATTTACAGAGTAAACAATTTTATATAACCATCAGCATCAGCATCAGCATCAGCATCAGCATCATAATCATCACCATCATCGTCATTATCATACCATCGTGGCTGTAGTGGTAGTTAACAACGCAGCCAGTGAGAGTGGTTTACTCTTTACTTGTCTGCCTTCGAGTACATATTTAAAAAAAAAAAGGAAAAAAAGGCAGAAATCTTTCTTAAAGGATTCTGTGTGAAGACTAAAGCATATATATGTATAAATGTATATGTAAAAATATAATTTATTTTTCTCTTGCAAACGTGGCTTTATTATGGAATATTGTACTATTTGTGCTAGAATATATCAAGACTTTTCGTTACACAAGTCAAATAACAACGTTTACCTTTAAAATTTTGCCTTTTTTCCTTTACACCTCATACTCGCATGACTCTACTGATGCCGTTCGTCAACGCGATGTATAACCGAATTTTAATAAACAACTAAATCATTTAAACCAACATGACAACTTTATTTCTTTTTTGTTTTTATTCAAAGCATTCATTTCCTTCAAATTCCATGTTATCGCAAGCACAATAGTTTTTTTTTAAAGGAAAACGACCTTCTCGAAGGCCTTGATTAGTTTCTATTACTTTGTCATTAATGATGACTACGTTGACATAATGATAAGCATTAACGTTGGTATTAAGAACCACATTGGCAGTAGTTGGTTAGTAGTATTACTAACAATATCGGTAACAATAGTGATAGCATTAACATGGATTGCTCGAAATTTCACTAATTTTCACGTTCAATTTTGATATATACGTTCATTACGGCCGTAGAGCAAAGAACAGAAAGCAAAAACATGTAAGATATTGAATTGTACTCTTTTTGAATATTGCGCCCTCATCGAAAGTGGTTGTCAATAACTCGATTTTTGTGTTTTAGTTTTAACGGAAGCAACTACATATCGGCGATATTCAACTCTTCTATTTTTGCATTAATTATAATCAGCTAAAATGGCACAAAAAGGGTCATCGTTGTTTTTTACGGTCTAGCGTCCCCGGTTCGAGCCAACATCAAGACTGTATGATGCTCACTCTATCACTTACACCTCAAGCAATTCTTTATTCTACGTATAGCCACAACTCCTGGGGAGAATTCGTCATTACGTCGAAGGTGATTCCTAGGCATAATTTCACTTAAGGCCCCAGAAGTATACAACATGACAAATACGAAAAACACAATTGCTGATGAAATAAATTTTGAACACTATTCTGGCAATCTACCCATGCAAATATTTAAATCCAAATCCACCTAACCACAATGCAAACATCACGGTAAAACAAACATTACTTCAAACTTAAAGGCAAACTTTAAATGCATCTTAGCATGACGCTGACTCCTTCAACTTTTATATTGATTGCCATGAAATTTAAACGGCAACTTCAGCAAAAAATTTTTGATGAATGGGGAAAAAGAAAGGGGGTTTGCACTGGTGTGCAAACCGAGAGATATGCGACCGATCGGTAAATGGCATCCCTTTACGAGCACTCGCCGCAATTACGGTTATACAAAAAGCCGCAATTAAACTAATATATCGTTACAAAATCCGCTAATCTCGATACGATCCGTATCACTAGATCGTGGATATTATTTTCAAGAGAAATGCACTTCAAAGTGCTTTTTAACTACAAGTTTCTTTATTTACAAACATTTGTTTAAGGCTAGGATTATTTACACTTTACTTTGGCAATACTCTCGACTTTAGTATTCTTTTTCAAGTCAAACGTTTCCGTACGACTCAATGTTCTCGTATGACTCAATGTTCTCGTGTGACTCAAATGTTCTCGTGCGACTAAACTGCCTTCCGCAAATAGTCTGTTTATATACATTTTACTGTTACTTAACTTCATGGCTTCATTTTTAATCCATTAACCTGCTTTTCAATTAATCGTTTTCGTCGGCCGGCAGCTGCCGTGACGCGCCGTAAATATGCACTAGGGAATTTATTACTTGGGAAAAATCAATTAGTTATAATTAACTGGATTTGGGATTTTCGTAACAATATGTTCTAAGCCATTGGCTCAAAACAAAAATCTTTAGTGAGCATCGAGCGATTTCTTTGAGCAACGTTCAAATCGATGTTTTTTTTTAAAAAGTTTTGTGATGCTCTTCACATTTAGAATCCTATTTTATGTTAGATGATCAACTGGGGTGGTGCACGGCGCGACATAAATAAAGTTTGGTAATAGGATGAAGCTGCTCGCTACAGTAAAACAAAGGGATGGTTCGGAAATATTACCCTTAACAGCTTCAAATCTGTATATAAGATAAATGATGCAAACATCAAGGTCACCTTCAATTATAATGCAAGATCCTCCCTTCTAATCGGTCAATTAAAATGCCTCCAAAAAGCGCCCACGAAACCATTTTGCAATTTCTAGTTTTCGTCTTAGGATAGTCGGCAACCAAGAACATAATTTTGATTACCTTATTTTTCCACACCTACCGTGAATTTATCACGTTTACTTGCATCGCTTTGAAAAATATATGTCAAAGACCCGCAAAGTCTTCGCTCCCAACTATTAAAAAACTACACATGTATTTATGGAAGACTCTAATAATAAGTCCTGTTAGTTAGTGCTTCGAAATTTTAAAATGATATAAATTTAAATATTCCCCTTGAAACATGTACATATCTATATATCTATTTATGTCTTATAACTATGTGTAGCCAGTATTCACGATATATAAATCTCAGGATTTGGTGAAGGTCAAGGAGAATTTTTTGTTTGTGTTATTTTAATTTATCTTCCCGGTTTTTTTTTATGCTCACTTTTTATAAAATTAATTTTGAATTTGAATTTTTTTACATTTAATTACACCCACTTTTCATCGATTAATTAATTTGAATAAGTAAAATATAATCAAAATAATTCATTGCTAACGTGATATAATTTTCCCTTTTTTCACGCAATTTTCATTTTTTCTTTTCAATACTTTAATTCGATTAATAACATTTAATAACTAACAAACTATGAAAAGACAAACAAATGCAAAACATAAAAAAAAATAAATAAATGAAAAAACAAAAAAAAAGCCCATGTAAAAGTCAAGCAATAGCAATGACGCCACAAACATGCAAAAATTTTCATTAATAATTGACAAACTTTTTAATGCATTGTATGATGGCATGTGCATTAAAAGCCATTTTATAAAACAATTCAGCCAAAATGGCGTTGGTCGCGCGATATGATATATTAAATAAGCACTGTTTTAACTTCGAACTTGTCAGTCGTCGTAGCCGATAAATGTGGTTTCAATGATGGGGAATTTGCTCGCTGTTTTATCTTTTTACGTAATATAATCAAAAGTTATCGAATCTTTCACATACGCTCGTATACTCATGCATGCATTTAACTCAAGTCCATGAATTTTTTGTAAATATTATCGATAATAAAGAAAAAGAAAAGTTCAAATAAATAAAATATTTACAAACTGAGAATTGTTAATAAATGTTCAGTTTTATTACACAGGAGAAATGTTGCGAAAGCAATTAAAAATAACAATAACAACAACATTAAATCACATCATTTTATTGCTTGCCTTTGATTACTTGACAAGAGTTTTCTAATCTCCGCATCACCTTCCATTTTTAAGACCCTTTTAATATGTATTTACCAGGATCATTATTATTACTAGCATAGTCATCGCCATTGTAGTCGTCATCGTTATTCATTAACAATTCAATTTATTAAGGGGTTTTCTTACCTGCATTTACAAATCTTTCTATAAATACTTGCGTCTTATATCCACAATCTCATACCGATGCGGATACGCTAACTTTGTTACTTCCTCTGTAGTATAACAAAACACTTAACGGAGATTTTACAGGACCCGTATGGGATTTTAAGTCATTCGTGCGCTTATGCTTTCATATGCTTTCGATTGGACCACATTAAGACTTCCAACTAGAATTTAGTATATAGAAATTCTACTCGAAAGAAACGGATCACAATTAAAAACAAGTCCTAGGATTTTGCTTTTAGCCTAGAAGAAGTAAAAAATTTGAATTTCAGCAAACACCGATTTCAAGTTTATTTCCGATAATTTTTTTTTTTATAAATAGTAATCTCCACCAATACATTACTAATGCTCACCAATGCGATAACACTAAGCAACTCTCATACGGTTACCTTAGATGCTGGGGATCCACGATTCGCCTACAAACACAAATAGGCTTCTTTCTTGTTTTTCATTGAAAATGTTCAATTGAGTGGAAAATAATGTTGTTGTTGTTATTATTGATGTTTTATAGTTCAATTATTTATTTTTGTAAGATATGAAAACCATATATAGCATTTTATATATAGCATCGCAAGGCATATTCTTATGAATAGCCGGAAAAAGGAAATGAGAGATGAAAGAGAAATTTGAAGATATTTCTTACGAAAATAAAAAACACTTTTAATAAGTGCAAGTTTTTTAATATATATATATATTAATACTTTACTGCTTCAAATGCCCATCTCAAGCGGAGCTAGAACAAAAACCGAAATCTTGATTGGCCATCACTTTATGTCAATGAATTCCTATTGAGAGAAAATTCCTTAATTGTAAATACATCAGTTTGAACGGATCGTGCATTCAAATTTTAAACGCTTCTAAAGTATTTTTAGATAAAATTTTATATTCATACATAAATAATTGACAATAATATTTTTCTTAATTTTCACAGCCATCATCGCAAGAAGAGGGGTATGTTCATTTTGTCAACACGTTTGCAATGCCCAAAAGAAAGCTTCGGAGAACCCCCAAAGAATATATGCTCATGATCAGTATCATATTCTGAATTGATTTGATCATGTCCGTCTGTCCGTTTGTGTAATGTCTGTTGTAAACTGTCTCTTGGCCGCAAAAATGAAATTATCGGCATCAAACTTAACACAAACATTGAAAGCTCTTGCGCACATCTTGCTGTTGAAAATGAGCTAAATTGGTCGAAGGAATAAAAAATTGGTTTTTTATCCATTATTCATAAAATACAGCAGATAAATCTACCAAATATTTAAAGGAAGGTATATTATATGAGTGATTCTGAAGTGCCCCTACAAAAATGGAAAAAATTGACCACGCCTATCCAATATTATAGTATTATAAATATATAGTAATATAAATACATATATAATTTCTTTGTTTTTTCAATACCTTTATAACGCGCGGAAACAAGCTTCAAAAACTTCATAAAGTATATAAATGCTTAGCCGGCTTCAAATGGGGAACGCACCTAAGCACGTCCACCAGTTCATCTGTCCAACTGTCCGTCTGTCAAACCGTTTAGTATCTGTGACATATATTCTACCTTTCGCAGAAATGAAGATATCGCCTACAAATTTGCAAAAGAAAAAAATTACCCCAATAGGTCAAACACCACGCCCACATGCCTATGCAACAGAAACTGTGAATACTTTCGCTTTCCGTGTTCTTTGCTTGTTACTCATTAAGTACACACACGCACCATATGAATTTCCACTTTTAATCTGAAAATACAAAAAATCAGCCGCGCCCACTCAATATTATAGAATATGAAAATTATCTTCTTTTTCTTGTCTTTTAGGATGTCCGTGATAGGTATAAAAGATTTGCTCACGACCACATATAATTTTTTTACTAGTTTTTTTGGGTTTTTTAACAATTTTAGAGAGTTCTGAAGCAGTGGTGTTGTCGAGCCGGAATGCTCCGGAACGTCGTTCCGGTACTTCCTTTTTGGACAGGAACGCGTTCCGGAACTAAAAATGATTTTTGATAACGAGAATTTATACTAAACATTAGAAGACGGGCGAAAATTGGGGGAAATTTCCCCCCTCGGCAAATTTGGGACATAAGACCGCATAGAGCGGCCGCCTACCCAGGATCGGCCCTGTCTATATAATTATATATACGCGTTCCGGTAAAAAAAAAAATTAAAAAAATTAGCGTTTCGGTAAAAAAAAATTAGCACAACACCACTGTTTTGAAAAAGGAAAGCTCATAAATAGTTTAATTGGAAAACATCGCGGCATATATTAAACAAGTCGAAACAAACTGCGTTTTTAAAATAAGCCAAAATTCTGAAAAAAAAGTGCAGCTACTTTTTCTAATACCATTTCAATCAACGCGATATCAATTCGCAAAACAGAAAAAAAATTCGTTGCATTCATAGTGAAGTTGTTTCATCAAAATCTGCAACACCTAACGCTTTGCATGTTGCCGGAATTTTGAATATAACGCCCCGCATCATGCCAGCCAATCTTTTATAATGTCGACGGGTATGATGTTAAACCGTAATGAAAAATCAATTTTTATCCGTTTATACAAGGATATCGCATAAATTGACAGCAAAAATTTTAATGAACCGAATTTCCATCTGCGAATCGCTACTGTAATGAAACGACATTAAACCATTTTTAAAGAGATCAACAATCGGCGATGGAAAGTGAGTCACGTACGAATCGTGCATCACGAATTGCTCAAACTTGGACAGACGATTGCTTCCAATCGTCAAAAACTAACGCGATTAAAGCAGCCAATTGGGCCTTTGCTCCCGGATAGGAAGTTTTACTGCATCCACCGTGTAGCCCGAATCTTGCCTCGCCCGATTACTAGTGAATGTTAACCGGACTTCAAAAGAAGTTTTACTTCCCTTGTTTTTCCGACCAGATTCCCCAGAAGTTTTATTTGGATTGTATAGGGGTTTTCTTCAAAAAGTGTCAAAGGCTATCGATCTCAAAATAGCATACAAGTGATTCAATAAAATTAAATTAAAATAAGAAAACATTATTTTAATTTCAAAAAAGTTAAAACTTTTTTTCTTTTACCTATTAGTGATATAACATACACATTAGAACCAATTTTTCTACAATCTGCCAATTTTTCGGAATTAAGGCGACCATTGGCCTCTCCTTTGTTGAGTAAGGAGGATTCTTCAATCCGTTATTCTTAATTTTTAGTGTAACGATTGAAAGATTCACCTTTGAGAGACCTTTGTAGAATTTCCAAACAGGTTTCGAAGCACCGACAAATCAATTCCATCCTTGTCGAGCAATCGTGGAAATGAGAGATAACTAAGTCGTACTTACGGTTTCAAGATTATATTCTCACGCAATTCATAGCGATATTAAAAATGCGATATGTGGCAAAACGAACTGTCTTTATCAAACCCTCCGCATGGTTTATCCAGCAGTGAGGTAAAGCCACGATTGATTTGGTTCCATCCACTGTGGGTACAGAGATTTTTAATGGGAGTTTATTGCGAGAAGTCATTGTTATTTGCCATGAAGATTTTCCTTTTTTAAAAATTTCAAATTTCATATCTATATTATGTCTGTCCATAAATATCGTGGCATGTTTTGGCACAAGGACGGAGGTTGTAGAAAGTATATTGTATGAGACCATTTGGATAAGGACTCCCCTTATAACTAAATCGCTAAAATCGATATATGAACAATTGACCATTTCTTGGCAAATATCGGTGAAAGATGTTATTTTAGCATACTAAATTTATGTGGTGTTGGTGCAATAGGACGATTTCCTGCACCTCCTAGAACATTCTTATTAAAAGAAAACCTTTCTAGTGTAACGAGATCTAACATTTCATATTTAATAAGAACATTAGCCATAGTAAATACGAAGTAAGTCCGTTCACGTGTCGGGCCAATTTTCATGCAAAGGTTATTGTAAAATGTAAGACTTGATATAGTGAAAAGGTATAATTTTCAGCGTTTTACGATGAAAATAAGGGCCTTACCTGACTACAACATTTTTGCTTGTTCTCCCTTACTTTCAATCCTACCGATTGTGCCTCACAAGTCCTTAGGCATAGTATGGGCCCCTAAATACACTTGCAGTGCAATGGCTGAACATAGATGATTTCTATTTTTTACTATATATTAAGTTTGTGTGAATGTGCGTCCAGTGGGACTTGAGATAGATCTACCTTTTATTATATCGATCAATTCAGAATTACTTTCTGAAGCGATATGCCCATCTTGTTTTCTTGTGTTCAACCTACAATTCACAATTTAATGAGATATTTTGATGAAGTTTGGTACACCGACTTGTTTTGACTTAAGTATGTACGATAGTGAAAATGGTCCGGATCGGATAACCGTAGCATGTTTAATAATCGACCTTAGTTTTTATTACTCCTTGATTCTCATTCCTTTCCTCTCTCCTCTACATCTCTTATTGTCACTCTTCCCTACTCTTCAAGCATGCGAACAACTGTATAATCAATCAAGTCAATCCACTTCATTTAAAGGTTAAATTGAGTGATTAAAGAAAAGCAAAAAGTCCACTTACTTATATACACTTTTACGATTAATAATAGCAATCAGATTTTCGTATATGATATATATTAGAATGAAGATACACCGTACTCGCTAAAATATCGTTTATTATATATTTACTTGTATGCAGAGGTGCGCGCGCTAAGCGCATTGTTTAGAGCAGTTCATATACAATAATATAACCACTTATTTAGTTGTTAAATTTGAAGTGCAGTACACGGGTAATCATTAACATTAATGCCGTTTCTAGTGTTATTGCAATTATGTACATGTCTTCTTTTTTTGTTGTTGCTTTGTTTTGTCGTTAATGTTATTGTTGTTTTTTGTTGTTATGTTATGAGCACGCGACCATCGGTTGAAAGATTTTCATACTTGATTTTTTTTTATCATTATTTCTGTTTCTTTCGTTGTTGGTACTGTTGCTGTTGCATACTTTGCGCATTGGCATTTTTCACGGTTGATTAGCGCAATAATAGAAGATTTATGACAACATTGAACTTGGATATCATGAAAACAGATTACAGGAAGTTCATTATTGATTAGATTTACAAAAAAAAGGGTTTATATAGAGAACTCCGTATAGGGCTGGTGATTCTAACATAGACTTAGTGTGAAAGTGAACTCTCTTTCCGGTAAATTCAAATCAATTAACATTTTCCGCCATTTTTATTTTTCATCTCTTTTGACTTTTTTACTTCTCGCAATCGTCACTTTCAATTCAGTTTTTTCCCCTTTCTTTTTCATTATTTGCATTAGTATGAAACACGACGTTTATGCGGTGTGAATAGGTTGACACAGAAAAACTTGCCGGTTGCACTGATGCAAAACACTTTCAGTTTTCATATGATTAGCGGCAAGTCTTACTTGCATGATGGGGCATTATTATTAAAGAATATAAGAGTAAAGAGGGTCATAAGCGCGCAAATCTATGCATGTGCATATGTGTGTATTTGCACCAAGTCATCATTCAAATTATGACAACAGAAAAGTGAAAGGATGGGCCTTTTCCTGAATTTCTTTTGCTTTTCGTTTTTTGATAAAACCTTTTTTTTTATTTCTTTAATTAAAAAACAAAACAAGGAAGCCGTTCGAACATAAAGATATTTTGTAATAGTATTCCAATGAAAAAAAGAAAAGGCAAAAAAATTGAAGACATAAACACGAAAGATTAAATGGTTGCCTCTTAACCATATAGGAAACTCTTAGATAAAGACAACTCCACAAGTGAAACGAAGCTGATTCGAATTTGTCTTTCTCTTTCTCTTTTCCTTTTTTGTTTTTCTTTTTATTGCTTTTTTGAAATCGACACACTTAACTAGATAACACATTCAAATATCATGGCTAATTTGCTTTCTTTATCTTTTTTTTCCTTTGCATTTCTTTTTGGCATTTCACAGAACCCGATAGTATTAACACTTTGCATAGGACTTATCAGTATCTAAAGAGTACCGGACAGGTAAGTTATCACAAATAGAAGTAATTAAAAAAAAATTATAATTTGCGAAAAACCGTCAACTCTCATCAGTATGCACTCGTCAGCCATTATATATGTCATTTCATTTATTGCATCTACACATGAAAATTATTGTCTTTTGCGAGTTTTTATTAAGTTTTCAGCTTAAGCAAAAACACATTTACGGTGATTGATTGATATGCATTTACTTTTTTATTTATTTTTTTGTGAAAAGTAGAAAATGAATTAAGTTTATTACTTTGCAATTGTCTGGGTGCGCACGGAATAATATGCGATTATTAGTCTTTTTTATTGAAAAAAAAAAAAAAAATTTACGTTTACTTAAACGTAAATACATTAAATAACAAGCAAAGTTACGCTAAAGCATACACATACACACAATTATATATATATATGTATTCGCTTGCCAAAGACAAGATGTTGTTTTCCTTTCCGAGAAGCATTGAAAATATAAGTCATTCCATTAACTCATTTCATATGCCCGCATTCGACAAACTTTCGCTGAAAGGAACTTTGTTTCTGAACTAAAATTTCAAGCATGTGAAGGGTATATTAAACCAAATTATCCACGTGATACTTTAGAATTCTTGAAACGCGTAATTTGCTTTTACTAGTTAATGTTAAGAGGGAAAAGGCAAGCAGTCTCTCCGCATTCACAGTTCTTCAAATGCGCTTTTCAACTCTTTTAGTCTTTTTTCATCTCTCTTTCTTTCCCTTTCCCTTTCTCTTCTCTTTTCACTTCCATTCCTCCTTTCTGTCTCCCCATCCACATATATAATCGAAAATGAAGTTTGACGAAATAACTCTTAGATTATGATAAAGGTCCGTGACTGCCAATTCGAAACGTCGGATAGAATTAGAATAAATTCTGAAGAACTCAACACTCACGCATAGAAAGAAATTTGAACATTCATATGAAGTGTACGGGGACAAGCCCTTAAGAATTCGTTTGTCTATGTTTAAATTATAAACTTATTTACTTACTTATTTAATTAAATTTATTTAAAAGTACAGCAATTTCTAAAGCTTGCTTGCTAACTACGGTCGCACATCTCTGGTCAATTCTCTACACTAATCTCAGAAAATTGTCACTACTATCACGACTATTATCGTTGCCATCCTGCTCCTCGAAGACTAATCGACAAAAAGACATAAATCAATGCAAAATTTCATACTTACGTATATACAAATAGTCTGACGGATCCCCGAAGCATTCCCGCAAATATTACAAAAGAAATGACAAACTCAATACATGAATGATAGCTTTTAACGAAATACTAAACTTTACGTTGCAATACCGCGAGCGAGGATACACAACTCACAGGACAAATAAACAAAATTTCTTTAATTAGTATATGGCTGCTTGTTAAATATTTGAGTTGTGGACATTCCATGTTTTTGCAATCTTTCCTCCGATGTTGTCTCACTCGATTGATACTTTAATTTTCCACTTGGTCTTATCATATCCCATTTTTACATCCAAGGCGAGTGTTCGCTATAAAGAATATGTACGAGCGAGTCTCCCATCAAATGCAACTCGGAATTCTGTCTGCGTTCAGAAAAAATTTTTTGTGTAGCCACATCGAGCAACACAACAGAGAACAATAACACTTTAACGACAGTTATTATTATTATTATAATTAATTTAGCCAGAGAAATAAATTCTAAGACTAAAATCTTAAAACACTAGCATCTAGAGATATCGGCTTTATTGACCGCGACCATTGAATTGTTGGTCGAAATCTTTTCCCTACTCGGCCACTCATGCAGGAAATACTTCTTTAATTGTTCCTATTATTTTTATTCGTTTATCAATTAAAAGAGTGTAATTGTCATGTGCGGGTTAGAGGACCTTTCCGCTTTTGCTCGGAGACACTCGACCAGACATCGCGAACAGCTTATAGTGCCATAAGGTGCGAGAGTATGACCACCACCCCCGACTCTCTTAAACATTGACTTTCTTAACGGCCTGACTCAAGTATTTAATTGCTCGTTTTCTAATCGCGCTGCCGCTGTGGCTTCTCCCGCCATTCCAAACGCTCCCGCATTCAAATCGGACATATACAAACCGCACTCGCTCTTTGTACTCTGCTGTATCTATAATCCTTTCAAATCACCATCGTGTACCTTACTTGTATAAAAACAAAAAACGACGAAGCACTTCCGGAATATAAACCGAACAAATCGGAAGAAATCATACAAAGACACCGAAACCCTATAGAAGCGAAGAATAAGAAAAAACTAATAATAAAGACATCTACTACTAAACAGAAAAGAACATTGTAGTTGACCACGACCGACCAACCACTTCGCTTAATACAGTTAATCAGACCGCCTCACATTTTTATATCCTACACCACTTACGTTGCAGGGTATATTAGGTTTGTGCGAATATAAATAACACGCAGAAGAAGGGGTTAAGATAGACCCACCTTTTGTTATATCAATCGATTCAAAAAATGATCTAAATCTATCTGTGTGTCTGTCTGTCTAATCTCTGTCCATATATTCTTGTGTTCAATCTACAGATCGAAATTTTTAAGATATTTTCATCAAATTTGATACATTGACGATCATTTTTTGACCACTCCCCATATAACGCCCTACTTTGAAAAGTTGTTATACGGAAAAAAATTGCAATTTTTAAAATTTCTCAACAAAACTCACTCTGTAATAGTATTTGGACATTCTAAATTGGTATGAAAATGTTCCTTCTTCTGGCGCAATTTTTTAAACCCTCTTTCATATAACCGTGCCTACGAAAACTGCATCTTTGTGCAGTAAAATGGTATAACTTTTAATATATCATAGTCAAAATTAGTTCATAGTAGTAAGTTAACAAAGAAATCAACCTTACCGAATTCGGACTACGTAGATATTTTTTTTTTTTGATATCACCGCATATTGAAGGCTCTCATGAAAAGTTGCCTTTGCATGAAAACAATGTATTAGGCGAAGTGATATAAGGTATCTAATAGTCGACCTTGCTCGACTATAACGTCCTTACTTGTTTCATATAACGACTTCTCAAAATAAAGCGTTATATGGGAAGCGGTCGGGAAAGTGATCCCTCCCGAATCATTTTCAATAGTGTTTCGTGGACTAAAACACGTCGGCATACTAAATTTGCAAAATTTGCCATTTGGAGATTGAGGCAAAAACACATGGGCAGACATCACAAAGAAAGACGAACAGACGGACAGGCCAACAGGAAACGATTTCTAAATCGGTCACTGTCTATTGAATCGAATCACTTTCTAAATCGATCGGCATAATAAAAGTTGAGTCGCCGTTCATTTTTTGCATTGCTTTGCATTTTTGCTTGACGAATAGACAAAAAAGTGGCAACGATAATAACTAATGCTCTTCCAACTTCTTTCACTAGGTTATAGTTTTTAAATTATTTTCGATAAAGTTACTCTATTGCCTGAACCTCCATAATTGTTTCCTAATTTCTTTCTATGATTTCAAGCCGATTGCTTTCGTATTTATAAAGCTGTCAACAAATTTTCTTTCACTTATTATTTAGCTCGTTAATTTAAACCCGAATGTCTTAAGCAATACTAAAACATCAGAGATGGTTGTGCTATTTTTTAATCGGGTCCCATAAAGCGGCAGCGTTCAGGTTATCAATCTACTAAAACTGTAGGCCAAAATTCATGATTTTAACGTTGAGAGATCGGAGATCCTCAACCGAATGGCGTAGTACCCATACTAAGTCAACAACAACAACATGATTTTATTAAGAATGTCGGTACGTTCGAAAAAAGTACTGTAGTTGTAAGTCATGTGAATTGATTAAATTTCTTTTAACGAATTCCAACCGATTTATATAAATATGGTAAGAGTCCCAATAGAACGAATAATCAGTTAGCAGCGTTATATAAGAGCTCCTTGAGTCTTTGTACCGAAACGCCGTACAAACAATCGCAAAATGCCAAACCCAAAATGGGTTAATACGGAATTCGACCAGTGCGTTTTAAACAGTGAAAATGTTCGCACTTTTAACAAAGGATCATTGTTAGAACACAACGGCGATCATAGACGCCAAACATTATTTTCTTGCGGTCACAGTAAACACAAGTGCTTGTAAGTAATGCTTGGAGCAATCTCTGGGTTAAAATTCGAAAATCATTTAAATTCCATTTTTTGCGTTCAGACTTTTTAACGATACATTAGCTAAACATAATGTGGAGAAAGATTACGACGTCGTAGGTACCTGCGAAGGTACCAATATTACTCTAACAGTTTTGGAAAACTATATACCGCGCTATTTTCAGGGTGCATTGAATATTTATTACAGTAAGCTAAAGAAATTTATATCATTTTGAATTAATTGACGCTCACTTCACCTTAACATTTCTCTTTTCAGTGGGTCTTGACAAAGATATACAGAATAGTAATCCCTCGAAACCTTAGAAGAAACCAAGAAAATGGTGACACAAAATTTTAGCAGAGAAACTAAATTTTATCAATTTTTCCGTCAACCTTTGCTTAAACAATTCTCAGCTTTAAAGTTAAATGATTTACGGAAATTGAATTTAAAAGGAGAGAAAAAATTGCAAGGGAATTTTTTTAAATTCTCCACAATAATGTCTAAATAAAATTGTTCGTAATAAGAAATAAGAAAAAATCGATTTTCATTACAGAAAGTTTTCAATACTTGCGCAATCAATTTAAAACTTTAACTAAAGCAATTCAATTTAACGTAAAGAAAAGGAACGGAAATATATTAGAATCAGATTTAAAAAACGAGAGAGAATTCGACTATTAAAGCAAAAATATATGAGAAAAAGTTCTCTTTTATATCCATCACCGAGGATGAGGGATGTATTCATTTTGTCAAAACGGTTGGAACGCCCAGAAGGAACCTTCAGAGACCCCTCAACATATATATATATTCTTGATCAGTATCATGTTGTGAATCGATTTGACCATGTCCGTCTGTCCGTTTATGTAACTTTCTCCTTTCTCCTCTTGCGCGCATGTTTCTCTAGAAAATGAGCCAAATCGGTCGAAGGACACGCTGCAGTACACTTAGCGACAAAAATTATGAATATCTTTGCTTTGAAGCGGATCAAATTTGAACCACAGGTCTATTGTTTGGACCCCACTCCCTACAATATTTCCCATGAATAGTAAACTCTTCAGAAAAAGGTTTAATTTTTAATACTTCGTGATGGAAATTGATCCATAGTAGTAATTTCGCAAAAAAGTTAACAGTAAAGAATTCGAGTCACGGGGTTTGGGTTTATTTTAACAAAGCAAGCTCTTATGTGGAGTCTAATTTCTAGTTTTTTATGATGGAAAGTGAAAAATAATAAAATTTTTAGGAAGTAAATTAAGTTTGCTAAATTTGGATCGTGTCATTTGATATTGGGATCATCTTCCAAAAATGATATGTATTTTTTTTAATTATTAGCAAAACGAGTGGACAATTGTACTAGGCGAAATGGTGTAGGGCATCGAATAGTCAGCCTTGCCCGACTATAATGTCCTCACTTGCTCTAATACTTCTTAGTAGCATTACAATGTGTCTTATAATGAAACGATACAGACGCAGTGCTGGAATTGCCATTCAATGTCTGCGTTATTGTCACTGGCAACTTAACTAACGGTGCTATTATTAAAAGCACAATCTATCAATGAAAGTGACGCTATCAATATCATTGATGAAATTTTTATATATATTTGAATATATCCCCAGATCGGAATAATACTAAATATTTGAAATCGTTGATAATGTACAGGCCCTACAGGCATATTAAATATAAAAAATGTAAAAACGGTGTAGTCGAGCAATTTGTACTATAAAATACCCTGCACTACTTCACTTGATGAAATTCTTCATTTATTTTTGTGATAAAACAGCAAAAATTACACTTATTTTCCAAGTAAGCATAAATTTTTCCTTCTTTCCTCTTTATATAGAAGAGGGCCCAAAACGCTGACTGAGATGATCTAAATTTAGCAAAAAGTAAGCTTCTTGTCAAGGACCTTATTATTTTTCACCTATTTTACCCATATAGTACTAAAAATTATAGCGATCGAAAAATAGACCTAAATAGCCCACATTTGGCGCAGGTCCCTTCTTTACGTTTGTCCATATGAGTAACCAAGCTGGTAAGAATCGTGACTACCAAACCAGTGTTCGCGGGTTCAAATGTCAGTGCGGTAGAGCTTTCTTTCCTTGTAACTATAGAGAGCACTCAGTCGGCAAAAGCATAACACTTATTGATTAGACTCACACCCACTAGGCTGCGGCCACCACATGTCTACTGCTTTCTTTCCTCCTCTTTCCTCACGTTTTTCTGACCGACACCACGATACGCGAATAAGGGACATCCCCTGAGTGATTGCTCACATAGAAAAAAAAAAAAAACCATATATATAATTTATATATAAGGGACCAATTATCATCACAAAATATTAAAAAATAGACATTTTGCTTAAATATGCTTATCTTGCTTACTACATACTTTACTCTTATTTTTCGTATGAATATTTCAAATCTCAAATCTTTTAACCGAAATTCTTTACATAAATTTAATATGCCGACATACCATTACTCAAGGATTTTTCTCGAGAAATTTCGATAATAAAAAAAATTTTTTCGTATCGTGACTATTTCTAAATAAGACGTTAGATGGGGAGTACTTATAAGAAGGGTCTCGTTAAACTCGTTCTCATTAGCGCTCTTCCCTAGTCCAAAACATGCTAGTGTACCATATTTGATCAAAATATCTCAACAAAAAAATACATGGACAGTCATCAGACGGATAGACAAGCTTAGCAAGCAATGATTCTGAATCGATAAGTATAATAAAAGAGAGGTCTATCTTATGGCCTTCTGGGTGCAATGTACGCGCGCACAAAGTTACTAACCATAAATGGTATAAGATATAAAAATGCAAGGAATTCAACTTATGATGAAATGCAAATATTGAAACTTCAAAAAGTAAAAATAACGAACACACAATTAAGTTTCATCAAAAATTACAGGCAATCTATTTTTTCTTTTCAAAATTTGTTGAAACTCCTCTTGTTCACGACAAAATAATAATAAGAGCAAAAAGTAATTGAACAGAAAAAATCCAACGGAGCACATAATCGACTCTTTGAAATCGCGTTTTATTAAAACCGTGTTGTAAAAATCGAAAATATGAGATCGTGTTGTATCGAAATCGTATTTAACAAGCACCGTGTTATATGAGGGATTCCTGCATATAGATTCGAAAAAAAGGGACAAACAGCAAGACGCCTTTTCAGCTAAGTACTTGGGGTTATTCGATTATACTGATTAAGTTTCAGGCTAGGAACTCTTGCTCAATAATAACAGTAAGAATGGCACGAGCAGACCTTATCTTGAATCGTACACGATTTTCGGCAAACTCTTTTTTGTTTTACCGTTGAAAGTCGCCGCAACGAAGAATGCGAATCATTAAACACTTGACCCGTTTTCTCCACTGTGTTTACTCGAAGGGTCTTACAACTGACTTATTTTTTATTTAAGCAAACTCTCTGTTCGACCGTTGTAGGACTTCGCTTTTCTTTCAATACACTTAAAGCACAGTCCTTAAGTACTTTCAACTCAGTTATTGACCGGTTGCATTCAAATTTTACAACGAAATTTAACGTAGCCCGGCCAACAAATGATCGAAATCTCTTAACTGCTGCTTTCTAAATAATAAATTTGTACTTTTCGCACAACGTATGCGACTGGCACTGAATGTTGGGAGATGTATTAAATTTGATTTCGTGTCAAACTCAGAAAATTGGACAACCGTGACCCCATATTAGATAAATATATTTGATTTTACCATGTCCGCCTCTCTGTCATTTATTGTTTGAAGCTGTGTAAGTAAACAAATGGAAAGCTTAAAAGAACTCTGACACAACTAAAACTCTTTGTTTAGAAGAATTTGATTTCAAATTTTCTAAGATCATCTAAAACCTCTGCGCACATGCTATTCTGAATGATTAGTTGATAAGCCCTTTACTAACAAAATAGTCTGCAATTTTTATATATTCACTTGAGATGGTTCATTGGACCTCAAAATTCGCCCTCAAGCTCGTAATTAATTGTCGAACTTCTTTAATACGGATTTATTGACCATTTAAAAGGTTTAAAAGAAATATTCGACTTCCTGCAACGTATTTTTTTTTCCATCAGATTAAAAATTTAGTACCATACAAAGTGCCAATATATAAGATTGTTTGTAGGCACGTTTACGGGAAGTATGCTCCAGCCAACAAAAGACATGATTCCGTGTTCGAATCCATTTAAACTCGTATACTATTGGGTTAGATTAAGGAAAGAAAGCGCACATGACAGCCAAAGAAGTTTGGAAACGAAGTATTGCAGAAGAGATTGGATAAATTCGCGACTATTAATTATAGATCAAAAACTTTAATTGTTAAAACTTAAAAACCCTCTCTCTCGCTCTATAAATTAAAAATTAAAGATTGTTTAAATCGGATTTTAACAACATGAGATGTGGCCAATGGTAGATCCGTTACGACAATCCTAAAGGTAAACTTTTACCGTTTAGTAATAGATTACCACATAAAACATCAACAATAAAACCGGCTACTCTATTTTGGCTAAGGTTAAATAAATGATATAACATATTAGGTGTTGGCAAAGATTTTGACCAGCAATTTCTACAGATATGAAGAAATGGGAAATACCAAGGTACATAACGCTTGAATTCGATGGTTTTGACCTTCTTCTGCCTAAAATAACAGTATTTCATTTAACATTATTGATTTATTCGGCGTACGTCGACGCTAATCATGGACATCTCAAAACTCTTCTTCTCCAAATTCATTACTTTTGTTGTTTATTTGAAGAAACCTGCTACCGAAACCCACCAAACACGTTCAGAGGCTTACTACTACTCCATCACATCCCAATTGTCGGTTTAGGTTTCAATGGTTTAAAAGTGGCAACACGAAGTGACTGAAAATTGCTTTTTTTGGGCACTTGTTGCAAAAATTGTCCAGGATACACTGTTGCAGTTCGAATGGGAAGTTTTGCCCCATTCAACGTACTCATCACGCATGCCGCTTTCTGATTACCATTTGTTTAGATCGGTGCAGCATGGCTAAGCTGGCACGCGGGTCTGCAAAGTTGAAGATATGAGAAAATGGGTCGGGGGGTGGATCGTTGCCAAACCAATATAAGTTCTTTCGACGCAATTTCGTCATGTTGCCAGGAATATGGCAAAATGTTGTGGAAAATGATGGATAATATTTGGCAAAAATATATTGTGCCAATTTTTTTCGGATAACTAAAGCCGTAAGAACTTTGCAAACCAAAACAAAGCAGAAAGAATGGAAATTTATACAAGTGCCCAATGTCTTGGGCCTGTAACATTGTCATATAAATGTATTTTCCATGGAGCGCTAACTAAAAATGAATCTATTCGCGATTTCCAAACGCAAATATTGCTTTGTACAACCTCTGCGCAGTATAAATAGAACCAAATAAACACAGGTTAAAACATTATAGTCTGGTACGGAGAACCATTACATACATGGCATAATGTCGTGACAACTTTTTCAAAATACGAGGGTAGACGAGATGCGATCCAATACACTTCCAGTAGGGCTTGTTCCGGAGACAAATATTTCAAACTACAACATTGCATCAAAAAACATTTTGAAATTGCGACCTATAAGCCGAATAGGGCACTCTTATACGGACAATAGACGGAAAAAAAAGTTTAAGTCGATTAAGAAAATTATTCAGAATGAATGCGATAAAGTGTGACACTATCCCAAGTAGTATCGTAGGTAAAAAAAATAAATAAATAAAACGTGTGCTTTTGAAATTCACATGTGAGCGTGTCCAATACAATGAAAAATTTATAGGTCTTCCGGTGGCGGGTAAAAAATTAAATGAAAAAATATTAGGAACTTCAATAAGATGTATAATTCTAAGGGCTTTCAACTCACCGGCTGCTGCACAAATAGCCAAAGGGCATGTGGAACGTGGTTATGGGAAGATACCAATATAACTTTAGCAGTCTTTGAAAATTACATACCACGTTTCTTTCGCGCTGCCAAAGTGTTTTATGAAAGTAAGTTTCAACTTTATGGCACAGTAAAGCTTAAAAGTAATATATCGTCTTTCAAAATTTTTATTACGCAGTACATGAAGAGCATATATCAAATCGTAATAGACATAAACGTAAGCTCCGAACTGATGATGATGTTAAGGCCATAATACGTCGTAACTTTACCTATGAATATGAATTTTATTACTTTTGTAAGCAACGTTTATATAAACAATATCTAGCAATAAATTTGATAAAATTACAAGCAAAAAAAAACACTTTTATTTAAAATTAAGTAAATTTTTAACATAGATTATTTTCAAAAGACAACAAACAAACAGTTCAGGTTTTTAAACGACAAACCAAAAACATCTTTCTTTTCATAAAAAAAAAAAATAAATAAATAAAAAAAGAAGATAAGCGCATGTTTCACATCGACCTACAGCCATTAACCAACATGTTACTAAAAGAGAAACAAAAAAAATTAGACTTTCCTCCTTCGAAGATAGTCTCCATTATATCATTTTTTAGTATTTTTTTATTAAGCAAACCCGCTACAGCAGTATGTAGTACATAAATACGAACATTACTTTCCTAATGGTTTGCTCCGCTTATACTAAAACAATTTTTGAAAACATTGCGATGCAAAAAGGAAGCGCATATACTAGTGCTTGAAAACACGCAAGTATTCAGAATATTCAAATTCATTCATATCCATCTCACGCACCCATGCGTTCAAATTATCCACGATAATTGCGTCGCTAATTGACATTACGTGTATTGTTAGGCTTATTATATTCTTTGTAGAATGCCTACCGTTAGTACACCAATGGAAATGCACAAAGGAGGAATAATAAATAATAAAGGTAATCGAGATTAACCGAGCTAATCTTATTCTCATAAAAAACCAAAAAAAAAGGAATCTTACGTAGAATTTACGATTAACATCGCCTACAACTTCACACATAAAACTCATATATCTTCTTTCACTTAAAGAAAGTGAAAAGTATATATTTAATAGAAAGTTCAACAGATCGTTTATAGATACTACCTATGTATGTGCGTGCATGCTATATAATTATTGTCACAACGAACAGTTACAAATAAATCGATAAAGAAAATGGCAAAAATGCAGCTTTTTTCTAGCATAAGAAAATCGCGGGACATAAATTCAATGAAAAGCTGATCTCTTGTACAGAGCAATGAAAACCGAAATTAAAGTTTGTTATATGTTTTTCAATTTTATTTTATTCTCTATTTTTTTTATAGTAGCATATGTTAAACGCTATCAAAAATATTTAAACTTTCCTGAGAATAGCAACAACAACATTAAGGCGATACCATAAAATGGTGCAAACAATAATGTCAGTAATTTATCGATAACAAATCTTGACATTTGCGAGCAAGTTTCTATTGTTTAATAATTACAAATGACTTTCTTTCCACACTTGTGCATTTTTCAACAATTAATTGGTAATTATTCAATTTTCAAATGTTTTTAAAGGATTTACAAAAACATTCATGCTTAACTTGTAAGACGGTTAATAAAACGCACGCTTCGTTGAGCACAAAATAATTAATGATTACATAACAGGCGAAAAGAAAAAACTATTATATAATAAAAGAGAGAGCCCAAGAATCTTTAAAAATTAAGAGCGCAAATGGAGAGAGGAGATTTAAAAATATTTATGTGTTCGACAAAATCGTCAAATCAGATTGAAAAAAGTAACATACATATCAATCGATCGACATCTATCTACTATCAACTATCGCATTGAAATACGTAGATACTGAGCTTATTTGAAAAAAAAAGAAAAAAAACCTATTTCCTGTTTCTATTTCTCTTCTGTATTCAATCCATTCAGATGCAATCATTAAATGTCTATGACTTGAATAACACCCGCAAAGCTAAAATGGAATTAGTATTTTTCAACCGAGTGCCCAAAGTTGGTAGTCAAACATTTATGGAACTTTTGCGTCGTTTGTCTGAACGTAACAATTTTCAATTCAACCGCGATGCGGTACAAAAAGTTGAGACCATACGTTTGGCTGAAGATCAACAACAGGAAATGGCCGAAGTTATTAGCGATTTACCAGTACCTTCAGTGTTCATTAAACACGTCTGCTATACAAATTTCAGTAAATTCAACTTACCTACACCCATCTATATAAACGTAGTACGCGATCCCGTGGAACGTGTAATTAGTTGGTTTTATTATGTAAGAGCGCCATGGTATTTTGTCGAACGCAAGGCTGCTTTTCCAGATCTACCGCTTCCGCATCCTGGATGGTTAAAAAAGGATTTCGAGACTTGCGTTCTTTCCGGAGATCAAGAATGTACTTATACGCAAGGTGTTAGTGTGGAGGGTATTGGAGATCATCGGCGCCAAAGTTTATTTTTTTGTGGTCACGCTTATGAGTGCACGTAAGCGCTAATATTAGAAAAACATATTAATCTCTTAAAAAAAATGTTTCTTTTATTAATTTTTTAGGCCTTTTAATACGGTGGGTGCTTTAGAAAGGGCCAAACGTGCCGTAGAGAGTCAATATGCAGTAGTAGGAGTTTTAGAAGATCTGAATACTACCTTAGCAGTCTTCGAAAAGTACATACCGCGTTTCTTTCAGGGCGTACGAGACATCTATGACAGTAAGGTTTCCCAATATAATAAAGGCATATAAAGCATTTGTATCATTATTTTTTCTTTTGTTTTTTTTTTTAGCAAGCGCCGAATATCTAACAAAAATTAATAAAAACAATTTTAAACCACCTGTTAGTGAAAAGGTGAAAGACATTGTACGACGTAATTTTACCAACGAAATTGAATTCTACCAGTTTTGTCGACAACGTTTACATAAACAATATTTGGCGGTCCATTTGGCACAAAAACACCTAACTTAATTTTCTAGAAGAGAAAAAAAATGCATCGCTTTTTCGAAAGCAAAATATATAAAATATGTAATTTGTAATATATGTATGTAATTAGTTATAATTTAGGGTTAGGCCTTATTTCGTTGTTTTATTTAATTTACTAGGCTTTTATTTTATAGGGGTCTGCACATAACTGTACATTAAATAATTTTCTAGGTATTCGCGTCCTATTTTTTGGTTTTGACAACATAATTGTCCTCTAAAATTTGAATACAACTTAAATCAAGTAAAATAAGACAAGCTTCTCAGAAGAAGTTTTTACTTGCTCTGAGTTACGCTCACCCTACGCCTTTAAGCCTCTCTTAAGCTGTTACGTCTACCCCAATATGAACAAGAAAATTACTAATATCTTCGAAGTCTGTACAAATATCTTTTCACGTTCGGCACAAATTCTTTATCCGTTCAAGTGACGAAATGGAAGCTATTGCAAACAACAAAATGTGCCTCTCATGTTTTACTTTATAAGATGTTCATTTTTCTTTATTTCACTGTTATGTTGCCACTGCTACTCACATAGCAAAAGTCGCTGTATAAGCGGCGTATTCTAATTGTGTAGTTCACCATTACGAGATAGCAATCTTTTACAATTGGGTCTCACCTGAACAAAATGGAGCGCCTGCGGAAGGAGAAGCTATTTACTAGTTTTGAAATTTTGTAGTCACAACAAAAGCGAAAAAAGCGGAAAGAAAAAGGAGTTGCGGGATTTTAAGATTCAGGCTAAGCCGAATCTAATTTTTTTATTATTAGTTGTTTATTTGCTTTTTATACTTATAAAAAAAAAAATTGCACATATTCAGTATTTTTATGAAAAAATTTATTTATGAGCTTTAGATTTGTTGGAGCTTAAAAAAAGAGACTAAACTGTTATTAATGAAAATTAAGAAAAAAAAAAGTTAATATTTTATACTAACAATGATCTCCTATTGTTACGTATATCTTTCTTTTTTTTTTTTTTGCTTTTGTTAAATGAGTTATTATTATTTAATATTTAACAGCCGATGTTTACGCGCTTTTACTATTACAAAATTTATAAAATTCACTATATTAAGTATGCATAGTAGAATGAATAAATAAAACAAACAAATATAATATGTACACATAAGTGTCAGCAGTTTTATGCATTTAAATCTATTGTAACTATGAAACATACATCACAGCAGAACAAGCCGACCGATCGTATAAAGACATGAATATAAAAATGTGACCTCTTAATAATTTTGTGCTGGCTCAAATAACGTAGAAATCGCACTTTTTACTTCTTGGTGGCGTTGTCTTATCATAAGTTAAATTTTGTTTAAAAATGATTAAGAAAATATTCATGTCTTTTTCTCAAATATATTCTGTGTAATATATAATGTTATCCCTAGAAGAGAATTTTTTTTTTAAATTTCAATTTCCTTTTAAAAAAATGCACTGAATACCTTTCCGAGCAAATAAAATTAATCCATTTTCTTAAGGGATAGGTTTCATCAATTATCGTATCAATTGTACCGCGACTGGAAGATATTGAAAAAATTAATAAAAAACACTTTCAGGAAACAATGAATACAATTTTTGTGCCCCCCAACGAAAATGGAGCGTACCATTGCCAGAAATGCCCAAAAATCCTTGTACTCAACATTTTCATCATCATTCAGTCATTGTAATCTAGTTGATGTCAATTGATACGTTTGTTATCTACTTTTGGAATTCCTTCTTTTATAAAGAGTTTTAAAAAGTTTTGTAAAACTAAGGCTAAAAATAATGCTCGTTTCCCCTTAAACAGACATTGAAAACTAACACAAAATCGTCAATCCTTTATATCTAGGTTTACTGAAACCCTTAAAATTATTGCGAAAATTCGGCGATTATATCTGCGGAAGATGGCGGAAATAATGGACTCGCCGTAACACGAATAACAAACTTTGTGTTTCTTTCACTTACTTTGGATACAAGCATATTTCATCTTTGGGAAAATACTCTAAAACCCGTTCTATATGAATATATTGGCAATCACGGTATGATTCGATTAAGCAACGGCAAAGGGATTGGAATTCTCTCCAAGACACCTCTTTGAAAGTCGTAGATTCATCTAAAAATCTGGTTAAATCATCATCTTTGATGGCTGCAATTACTTCCGCATCAATAAACTTTAAAAAATTCTTCATCTCATAAAATTTTTTCAAATCATTAGAGGTGTATTTCCGTCCAATAATTTTTCTTAATATAGCATTGCGCGTAATATTATATGTTTGGCTGTAATAATCCTTGTAAAAAGTCCAACGTGCCGTAAATAGTTGAATAATTTTATGTATATCAGAGCATGAGTATTCTATATGGGCGCCATCTTCGCTAGCACGAGAATTCAAAAATACTTCATCAAAATCTATAAGGGAAGCTTTGCCAAAGAGAAGTCCATCACGTTTCAGATAATCCCATTTATCGACATCGATTTGGCAAAATTTATTGCTAACAATCTGGAAATTTTTAACGGAGAATAGTGATCTTTTAGCAAAAAGTATACAAACGTAAACTTACCTCAAATATGAAGCGATATTCATTGGGCAGCGAATGTTTAAAATCTTTACGGCGACCAGTTATTAACGATTTAATTAAATCAATGCCGTAATTATTATTTTCACGTAGATGGGCGAAAATTTGTGGACATTCGGCAAATATCTTGTCAATCAGTTTCCCGCTCATTATTTCATGGTCATAATCAGGATCAACGTCTTCCCAGCTATGTGAAAATGGTCCATGACCAATATCGTGGAGGAGAGCAGCTAACTAAAAACACAGATTTAAAGAAAAGAAATCTTTTTCCAATTCCATTTTTTTTAATATCACACATACTAAGATCGCATCTTTATAAATAGAAGAAATTTTGCCTTCCGGCTGCATGGCCTTGATCCATATTGTGTTTTTTTCAATGGCTTCTAACATTAAGAGAGCTGTGTGGTAAGTGCTACAAAATTCGAAAAAAGAAAACTTTATTAAAGTATTTTTTAAAAAGAGAGTAAACACAATATTCAGCCTAACCCAATCGAATGATTGTAGCGATTATGTTCAATTATCCTATCGTTCGTTTTGTAACCGAGTTTCATAAAACCCAGTTGACGTATTGACTTTAAACGTTCAAAGATCGGAGTTTCGACAATCGCCTTTACATCCATCGGTAAAACTATTACACCATATATTTCATCTAATATTTCCATAGCCTGAACTTAATTTTTAAATATTATATTCTCACTAAAAAACAATTCGTCTAATTTTTATTTTTGGATGTTGAGTTAAGATAGACTAGGCCAATAAAAAAATCTTCTAATATTAGTCGATCTAGTGCCTATCTTAATCCACACTTTCCTCTTAAGAAAAAATTATTCCTCTGTCATATGTTTGGTGTCAAATTTAATATTGTATTTTTAAGACAGTTATTTCAAAGCCAAACTGTTCATAACCTACTTATGCCATAAAAGTCATATCAGGGATATTACATTCGAGAACCTTTTACAAATTTGCTTTTTTAGTACAATAGTCAATGTTGAAACTGTTAAGGAGGATTTGCAAATTTCGAATACAAAAATATTTAATCAAAATATATGAAAACAGTTAAGAAATTAATTCATAAATTTGCTTGAATTTGGAATTTCTTCACTAAGCGCATACACAAAATCCCATTCCCCTATAAACATAATGCAAAAGTTAACAAACTACTTATTCTTTTCTCTTATCGGAGATATTTTTAGATATGTAAAAATGAAAATATCTTTGCAATACCACTCGTATAAATAATCAAAGGGAAAACGACTTTTAACTTTTCTTGCTATTAGTTAGATATAATGACTGCATATGTAACAAGTAAACAAAAGTCAGCTGTTATGATAAATAGTTTAACGTTATAACATTCCCTTCTGATCAACCATATAAGCGAAAAGATAAGCCAGAAAGTACGGCAAATGGAAACAAAAAACTTTGGAACGAAAATTGGAAATATTGCCAGCCCTGTCGATATAAATAAAAAAGTGGTACAAATTGAATTGACATATTATAAAATGTAAAAGAATTTTTTAAAAAATACGAAAATAATATCATTTGTGGTACAGCAACAGAAAATCTATGCAACGCCTAAGTAACTATCGTCGCTCGTCAGGTATTGAGAGCAAATCCCCCCAAAAATTTAAAGCGGATCACCGAAGGTAGAATATAGGTTTTCCTTAAAATGTATTCGAAAGCCGCTTTTGACTCTCGAAACTTCTGCAAAAATCTACTTGCGATACATATTTTTATACACTTTGTCTATAAATATACAAAACCATTTACTGACAAATTTTCGGGTGACGTAAGAGAATTTGAAGCGTTCCGCAGAGACGCTGTACATCTTACAAGATTGTTTTTCCGCCAATCACGATGTTTCTCTATTGCCAAAAAATAATATGAACAATATATCACTATGTATATATCACTATATATATATGTACATGGTATACATATACATATATTATTTAATAGCAACTTTTAATAAAATTTCACTTAGCTTTTTTTAGTTTGCTTAGCGATAAGACCAACAGAGTGATGAGTTTTTATTATGTTGTATGAAAAAATTGATGATGCAGAATTGATTAGAAGCTTTGGCGAATTAAGTGTATTAGTTAGACAATCAGAGTAAAAAGCAAGGAAAAAAGAATTAGTTTACTTACCTTCCATAAATTTAAAACTTCTTGTTTTGGTCCAGTTGTTTATAAGTAAACAATTTTGCTTAAAATTTATTTTGTTTTCAATGTGCAGCTGTTTTCTTTTATGAATGCAAGTATAAACAACCAATCCTACATCTGAAAAACCAAACTGACAACGTGAATTATATAGCTTACGTCTGATTTGATAGTTATTAGGCTGCATTTCTCGCACTTAGAGTACATACATACATATTGTAAAAAAGTCGAAACTCGAAAATGAAATCTATTCAACGCAGTACGTACGTAGTGCCAATATTTCAAATACAGATAGAAAAATAATATATGAATAGTTCATAATAACGATAACACTAAAATCCAATAAAGAACATTAAAGCGAAAGGTACTTAATTCAAACCTTCTTAAAATTCTTGATTATATTGTAAAATTCATTTTGCAAGTTTAGACTCTAAAGAGCGTGGGTGATATGTATATTTCACATCATATTCACATATATATATAATAATATATATATAATAATGAATGAATATATATAATAATAATATATAATAATGAAATTAAAAAAAAAAAAAAAAACGGCAAATCCGAGACAATACGAGAACTATTTTTCATTTTTTTAAAATGTTTTTATGCGTGGCATATGAACGAAATTCGCCGGGTTTGTATCGAATAGTTTATGTCAAAGGAAGATAATTATGATAATTCCTTCACTTACTCTGCATCATTTTTGAATCTTTCACAAAAGATTCCATCCCGGTCATCTTAAATGAAAATGGTTTCAATACACTTATACTGGAACTACGAAAAAATTTGTAACATTTTTTAAAGAGGAGAATAACTACGATAATTCGTTTATATATTTGTAGACGTTGGACAACCGTTTTGAATAAAAGATGAGAGCAACCATTCTTTAATACTATGTGTATTTCAATCCAAAAAACGATTTTATGAGCGATATTCTTGTTGCCATTCAGAAAGGTTTGTTTAAAATTAACTTCAAAAAAAACTATAAACGACTAAAATTTAAAAAAAAAAAAATTATATTAATTATTTAGGTACATGAAGGTATACGATTTTATTTAAGTTCTGAATATATCTATCAAGACTTTAATAAGTAAGACATGGGAGTAATTTTCAAGGATATTATATTTTGTTAATAATACATTATTATTATTATTATTATTATTTCTCTTTTGATAGCCTTTTTCTTTACTCTCATGTTTATATTTAAAGTGATTGGGAACGGCTCCATCTATCATCTCGTTAGAATTGTCATTTTGAAGACTTCATATGTATATTCGTTCCCTAAACTCCTTCCTTTTTATGGTCATAATCGGAACACGTGATTGTCTAGTTCTTCATATGGTAATAAGAGTTACCTATCATTTTTGCATTCAGCTGTTTAGCAAAAACAGCTATAAGACCCAAGCGAGAGTTAAATTTTTTATGTGTTTATTCCCAAGGAATGCAACTAAAGCGATAACTCTGTAATCTTTGCCTTTATCATACGTAACAAATTGGTTGCAGCAAACATATTTTAAATAGTGTCAATTTACAAGTTTTTTTATAAAATTATTTATACAAATAAGTCACTTATCATGAATGTAAGTTTAATTTCGATACAAGTGCATTATCATTTCCCTCAAAGTGTCTCATTACGAAAATGTTAGAAAGAAATGTTAACCCCTTCGAATCGAAAGCGATGTGTTTCCGTTAGAATTGCTGAAATAATACTTAAGAGTTTTGTTGACTCTAAGCCAAGTCTAACGATAGAATATAGCATTTATTGATTATTAGGGTATTTTTCGCAATTTTTAGTTTATATAAGAAATAATTGTTTGAAAAATTTTCACATATGCCTTAAAACAGATAAGCAGGTGAAAGAAAAATATTTCAAAAAATTATTAAATGCTCATCTAAATGTATCCAGTATATCGAGTAGAATAACTTATCATCATTTGCTTAATTCATTTTATTAATATGTCAGCTTTCGTCGAATATTCTTCTGAAAGATGCTAATCCAAGATGCGGCTTTCCAAAGAGGGCAGTTTTTATGCGCTTCCACTGACATAGATAATCATGGTTAAGCGTAAATAAAATTTAGCTATCAGCACAGTTGGTTTTTCTTTACGTGTCTAAGCAAAGCTCCTATTGGAAGCAGTTATTTTCATCCTTTATATTAAAATAGATAACATTATCGCTGAAAACATTTATTTATTATACCATTTGCTTATCGCTCATAAACGCAGGAAAAATTACCTTTCCGAGCAAAAAAAATTAATGGTTTTTTTTATAAAAATCGTTTCATCACTTATTGTATCAATATCGCCCCGACTAGAAAAAACGAAATTATGAGAGAAAAAAAATGAAAAAATCCAAATTCTTCAACTTACTGTGGATACAAGCACACTTGGTTTTTGGGGAAATACTTCGACACCGGTTGTATATGAAAGGTTTCACTATCAACATACGAATTACGCAAATGTTCGCAAATCGGTTTGAATTCCTTCGAAGGAATTTCTTTATATGCTACGGATTCATTGAGAAATTTCGTTAAACAATCATTTTTGACCGCCGACAGTATGTTTTCATCAGTGAAGTTCAAAAAATTATCAGCTTGATAACATTTTTCCAATTCACTTAACGCGAAATTTCGTCTAATAATCTTCCTGAATATAGCATTGGAAGTGATGTTATGAGTTTGACAGTAATAATCTCTATAAAATATCCATCTTGTGGTAAATAGTTGAATGATTTTATAACGATCAGAGTATAAGTATTCGATATGGGCGCCGTCTTCAGTGACGCGGGCATTCAAGAACACGTCTCCGAAATCAGTAAGAGACTCTTCGCCAAACACGCGTCCGTCTCGTTTAAGATAATCCCATTTGTCAACATCAATTTGACAATGTTTGTTACTAACAATCTTAAAATATTCGATTTATTTGTACATTTTCTCAAAGCAACAACAAGAAACAAAAATCCAATTTACCTCGAAAATGAAACGATATTGAGTGGGAAGGGAATGGGAGAAATGCTTACGATGACCAGTTATTAAAGCTTTTATTAAATCGATGCCGTAGTTTGAGTTGTCACGTAAGTGTGGAAAAATTTCACAGTTTTCTGTAAATATTTTATCAATCAATTTCCAACTCATCATTTCATGGTCATAGTTCGGATCCACGTCTTCCCAGCTATGCGAAAATGCCGCATGGCCTATATCGTGTAGAAGGGCGGCCAACTAAAGAACGGAAATTTTAATGAATTTTTTGCTCTTTTCAACCTAACGTCAAATGCATACCAAGACAGCGTCTCTGTACAAAGCAGGAATTGTGCCTCCAACTTGGTTGCTTTTAATCCATTCTGTATTTCTTTCACTAGCTTCCACAGCTTTTAAGGCCAAATAATAAGTTCTGAAATAAACATTAGAGAGTAAAACGTTGTTAAGAAAAAAAAGAAAAGAAAACAACATCTTACCCAATGGAATGTTCATAACGGCTATATCCAATTACCCTATCGTCCATTTTATTGCGGAGTTTAAGGAAACCTAATTGACGTATTGCCCTTAAGCGCTCAAAGAGAGGATTTCTTATAATTATGCTGATCTCTTCCGGTATAATTATTTTACCGTGCACTGCATCTGATATTTCAGGGGACTAGAAAACCTTCTGACATTTTTATATTCTTCGATGTAATTAATTATTATTAAATAACACTAAAAAATATTCAACCTTCAGAAAGATTGCAATATTTTCTTTTTCGTCTTCGCGTTTAGTTTTTTTTCTCGTTCTTAGTTTCTTTGATTTTGCATTTATCTATAGTACCTTTCTAAAGGCTTTCATTATAAGAATTCGATTCAATAAACCTTTACATTTACACACATCTCTCCCTCCCTCTAAAGTATATTAATACTAATATAGCTGTGATGCGAGCACAATTTTTGGATATACGGAAGAACGTTTATTTATTTCTATCTAAAACACGGTCTAATCGACGCTAATGTTTGTAAAAGCCTTTAAAATATTCTTTGAGTAAAAAAGTTCTATTTGCCCACATGTTCACAGTTAATAGAAAGTCCATCATTTGCAGCTTTCTTAAGTGAACGGCATTTAAAATTTACTCAAATTGATTTTTTATATCCACCACCGAAGGATGAGGGATGTATTCATTTTGTCAAAACGTTTACTGCGCCCAGAAGAAAGATCCAGATACTGATATATTCTTGATCAACATCAAATTCTAAACCGATTTAAGCATATCCGTCTGTTCTTCTGCCTGTCTGTCTGTCTGTGTAGTGTCTGTGGTAAACACTCCCCTGGTCACAAACATAAAGCTATCTATCGGCTTTAAACTCTGCAAAAACATTGAATATTCGTGCATGTAAGTTGTTATCGAAAATGGGACAAATCGGTGGAAGAATACGACCACAGTACAATATAATTTGAGACCACCTCTTTTTTCAAAAATAAAGCCAATTTCGTTTTTTGATCGTTTCTTATAAACCGAAAAAATCAGTCAAACTTACGCAAAGTTATAAGTGGTCTCTTCAACTTTTTAATGTTTTCTGCTGGTCAAATGAATAAATTAACTAATAAATTCAGTAAAAATTCACTCCTGATTGGTTTTACATTAACAATACAGAAGGGCTTAATATAGACCCACCTTTTATTAAGTTGATCGATTTAGAATCATTTTCTAAGCTAGTCTGCCCGTCTATCTGCCTGTCTGTGAAGATTTGTTTTTGGACTACAGGTCGCAATTTTTGAGATATTTTGATGAAATTTGATACACTGACATGTTTTGACCCAAGGGCAAACGCTATTGAAAATGTTTCGGATGGGTCCACTTTTTCTTCGAAAAAATTGCGATTTTCAAAATTTTCCCATAGAACTCGCTGTGCAATAGTATTTTGACATTCTAAGTTGGTATGAAAAATTTGATTCGGCTGCGGCAAACCGTTCCAAGGAAACTGGAATCTTTATATGATAAATAAATGCAATTTTCAATTCTTCACTCATTCTTCAATAGTAAATTGACATGGAAATCAACTCTACCAAATTTGGACCGAATACATCTACTTTTTGGATATCATCGTATATAAGTATTCTCAGGAAATGTAGACCCTTATATGCGAAGAAGGTCTGATTGTTAATGTTTTATGATGGAAAATTTGTTCATGATAGTAACTTGACATAAAAACTAAGTGGACCAAATTTGAACCACATGGGTATATTTCTTGGACCCTACTCCATGTAAGACTTCTCATGAATAGTAATGGAAATTGGTTCGTAGTGGCAATTTAGCAATAGAACTACCGGCAGGAAATTTATATCACTTCACAATTCTAATTTTTAGACCCTAACATATATAGGCGTTATTATGAAAGCAATGGATGAATGGACGAAAAGATATGAAGAGAAAGTGTAACTTCTAGCTTTCTATGATCGAAACTGAAAAACAATAAAATATTTAGAAAGTAAATTAAGTTTGGTTAACTTAATGATGGGAGCATGAACTACTGAACTACTGAATCGTAAACCCAGTAAGACTTTAGGGGCGTGGGCTTAATTTAAGTTTACGTTAACTATATAAACTTTGCCATTCACTTACCATTTCAAAAGGAAGAAAATTTTGATAGCAAAATTATGATATTTCCAAATAAATTGTTTAGCAAAACATTAAAGAAAAGCTCGATTGTTTTTCACACAGTCATTCAATTTGTTCACAGTAAGCAACGTAATCCGAAGGTTAACTAATGTACGCCAAAGAGTAGTGAGCCACTGAGGTTTTTATTTGTTTCAATTCTCCATCATAACCGCGAAATAACCATTTGTGTAATATACTGTTGACATGTATTTATCAGTCGATACGTGTCAGTCAGCAAAAAATTCATTTGATAAGGTCTCGACTCATTTGTGGAATTTTGAAGTCAACGTTCCATTTCGACATAGTGTTGTATATACGATTGATTGTTTACATTAGCTTTTATTGTGCTTGCATTTATTATTCGATAAATGAAAGAAATTTGACACCATCCGCATTATAAGGAAAAAATTCAACGAAAACAGAAGTGAATAACAAAAGTTATATATTTGTTTGCAACGAAGATCTACTAAATATGCTTAGAATGCTGAGTTATCAACCACCAAAATGGTGGCCATGTGATGCCATGGGATGCCATGTGAGAGAAAATTGATGCTGTCTCGTTAGCTATTTACTATTTACAAACATAGTAATCTCATTATTATTAGTTTACCACGTTTTGTGAGGAGTTTTTTTTTTTTTAGTTTTGATAGAAAAAAAAGCGCTCTTGTTCCCGCGCTAACGTGCTACTTGATGAGAATGAGAAAAACTGATTGCGTGTACATACATATATGTTGGAAAACAAGCCGGGACATTATAGACGGGCAAGGCTAGCCATTGAATACCCTACACTAGTTCGCCCAGTACAATTATTCACTCGTTTTGGTAACAATACATCAAAAATTGCACTTAATTTTCATACCAAGGCATACTTTTCATGAAAGCGATCATATTGAAGGATGGCCGAGACAGTACATGGCGCGATCCAAAGTTTGCAGACTTAATTTACATCCCAAAAATTTTATTATTTTTTAATTTCCGTCAAAGAATGCTAGAAATTATTTCTCTCCATATAACGGCTTGCTTTGCATGATAACCCGTATACACGCCAGGGTCTAAAAATTAGAATTGTGAAGTGATCTAAATTCCCTGCCGTTAGTTTTATTACTAAATTGCCACTATGAACCAACTTCCATTATAAGATGTAAAAATTAAAATTTTTTGCGAAGGACTTACTATTTATGAGAAATCTTACGTGAAGTGGGGTCAACGAAATAGATCGATGTGGCTTAGGTTTGGTCCATTTACTTTAATGTCAAATTACTATCATAAACAAATTTTCTACATAAAACATTAACAATAAGGCCTTTTGGCATATAAGAGTTTAAATGTCCTGATATTCCTGATATACGGTGGCATTCAGAAAATATATGCTCCGAATTCGGCAATGTTGATTTCTTTGTTAACTTACTATTATTAACCGATTTGTACCATGAAACATTGAAAATTGGATGTATTTACCAAACAATGATTCGGTTTTCGCGGGGATGATTGTACGAGGGGGCATTCAAAAAATCACTCTAGTCGAATCAAATTTTTCATACCAATTTACAATGTGAAAATGTTACTACAAAGTGACTTTTGTCGAAAAGTTTTGAAATTTGCAATTTTTTTCCATATAACGGCTTTTCAAAATAAGGCATTATTTGTAGAGTGGTCGAAAAAGCGGAGCGATTTGAAACATTTTCAATACCATTCCTCCTTCGGTCGAAGGACATCATTGTACTAAATTTGAATGAAAATGTTTCCAAAATTGTGGCCTGTAGGCTGAACACAAGAAAATATGGACAGCCAGATACACTGGCAAACAAGTTTAAATCGGTATAATAAAATATGGGTCCGTTCTAAGCTCTTCTGCATTTTACGTACGTTGCGCAATAATATACCCTGTACCACGAGTGATGAAGGCTATATTGAAGTGGGAGAATTAAATATTTTTGATGCAAGAAAAATACGCATGGAAATTCGTCATTTCTTCTTGGACACTTAAGTTGATATTTATATCATCTATTATATCAGCTACCTTTTCCCATATTTTGACAATTTAGTTTTTTCACTCCTTTTCAGTCTTTTCTTCTGCGAGTATAAAACAAAATTATAAAAAAACAAAAAGCACAGAAGAGAATTTATTACTTGGAGAAATAAGTTTTAATGTTCCTAACCGCTTCTCTAGGCACTTTACCTTGGTTAAGGCTAGTCATTGTAAATGTAATTATGAGCTGTTTAACCCGCTCAGAGTTGTTTGTAAGAATCAAATAACGTCTATCACCTTTTTTCATTATCGGACACTTTAATGTCCATTAAAGCAACATTGCTTAATACACGAGATTTGCCAATGTCGTACTTAAACTAGGTCTTAGCCCTAAAAAGTCACTATGATTCGAAAATTAATTGTTGTTAACTATTATCGGTTGCCAAGCTTATGCATGTTTGCGATGGCTTAGGGGTTCATTTGCAACTAGGTTCTGTACCGGTTGTGGGTGTGGCTCTGTGCTAATTGTGTACATGCTTTTTTTCTTTTTCTTTTTTTTCTTTTTTTCCTTTTATTTGTTTTATTGCACTTATACTAAGTTTTTCAATAATAATTAATTTAAGATTTACTTTAAGAGTCATTTGAACTCGACTGTTGTTTGTTTTAGTTGAGTTTCTGTATAAGTGGAATAAATAAATAAATAAATAAATAAATTACTAGCACTGCGTACAGGGGAATATTCTATTTGCAACGGCAACAGTAGATTTTAATTCTTAAAAATGCTGGTTTGAAAGCAATTATCAATAATTTTGTTCTTCAAAATGAGGCTTTAAGTTAAGTCTACAAAATTTTGATTCTTCAAAACCGTATTTTGATTATAATTTTCAATAATTCTGCTTTTTAAAAGATATTTAGAATGCAATCTACAAGTATTTGTTTCCTATAATTGGTGTTTCGAATACATTCTAGAACGTTCTGCTTCATGAAAATTGTGTTTTGTATATAATCTACAAAAGTTTGATTTTACAAATTGATATTTTAAACATATTGTTATTACTCGAAATACACTAAAGTCTTCATAAAATTATAGAAGCATTTGAAAATTATCCAAGTGCTTTAAATCAAAATTCGATTTCGGTTAAACTGACGTTTGCTAGACTCAGTTACAGTCGTATCAATACATTTACTCTTCGTGTGGGGTGCTTTTACAAATAAGTTACTGTAGGGTAACAAATAAAGACAACGTCAAACTATTCCTTGATGATCCTGGCTTAACCCGGTTTCTATATGTTATTATTGTCTTTACACGCACGTACGTACAGTTGTGGCAATGATACACTTGTTTAAATTATTATGAGCGATCTGCTATCGACTTTGTGTGCTCGAAATCATAACGATTGCCAATACAAATATTCCCCCTAAAGTAAAGTGAGAGCAATAAAAAAAAATTGCAAAATATTTCCTTTCGATTATTTATTTTCGATTCATACTCGAGATTATACATACATGGAAAAGGGAGGACCGTTACAATGGCATCATATCGAAGCCCTAGGGCGATCAAGCATGTAGCATATACTACTGTGGGCAAAACGTAATGCGATTGGATTTATTTTCAAACAGTTGAGCTGCGATATCGACGTGTATACTTTTTTTTTGATAGGTTGGAATGACTATTGTGAACAGCTGGCATAAATGTCGAGACGCTGACCCTATTGTATTAGTAATAGCAGTGATTTTTTGTCTTAAATAATCTTATTGTCGGCGATTTTTAGAATGAAAAAATTTCTGTTAAATAATGAGTTTGCACGGAATTTAGTCAAAACAATGAAATGAAATAAAAATGTTATAAAAGTGAGAAGATTATCAACCTCAACTGGTGATGAAAACATCAAACAAAACCAAAGAGCATGGATTTACCAACTTGTCGATTGACTTAAGGCCACCTTGTAGATATTGTTCGTATAGTAAAAGCACGAATAATTTCGGGCTGTTACGTGTGTCTTCCAAAAGTTGTGCATTGTGTTTTGTTTCCAAAGTTTTGAATTTGTTTGAAAACCAACGTTTTATTGAAGTGTCAAAAGAAATGCTCTCTATGAGTGCTAATGATCTAAAATGTATAATTACTGCCGATGAAACTTGGATTTGTGCTTCTGACCCGGAAACAGTTTAACAATCTAGTGAATGTCATGCTACAGATAAACCAAAAAAAACTCGTTGACAATAAGATTGAAAAAAAAAATGCTGCTATTAATAACCCAGCAGGGCAGATGTCTTTACAACAGCAACAGCCATACCAACCTAGCAAAATAATAAACGCGTCGATATCACACCGCCGATATTTGAAAATATATACAACTTCACTACGTTTTTTCCACAACAATATGTAGTTTATGGTATTTCTGATTCGTATTTTCCGTAGCTGCAGGCGGAAAGGCAAGTGTAGTACGCTGTCATTACTCTTTGGTACGTAGAGAATACCAAGAAATTGCTTGCAATGAAAATAATTTTTAAGAAAACCAAAAATTTAAAAAATATTACCATTGTCTTATACATACATACTGAGAACATACATGTCAATAATAAGAAATTTTTTCTACTTTTCAAATTCATTCTCTCGAAAAGAGTTAAGCATTTTTACTTAAAAAAAAAAAAAAATACACGACCTTGGCATAAAAAATGATTCGTCTCTTAAGAGAAAACTTACCTTTCAGAGCAACAACATTTTATTTATTTATTACATCGCCTATCGCGTCAGTATTCTCACGACTGCAAAATAGTTAAGAAGCAAAGCTAAGCACAATCCGACATATTGGTACTCACGATGGATAGATGCATACCTTGTCGGCTGGAAAATAGTGTGAATCTCGTTGTATATGTAAACTTTCGCAAGCGCCACAAGGATCGAATAAATAAGTGAACATGGATTCGAATTCTTCTAAAGAAATACGTTCATAATTCATGTATACGTTCTATTTCATAAAAATTGCGTAATTCTTTCAATGTATGATTGCGGTTAATAATTTTTTTAAATAAAGCATTAAAAACACTCTTGCGCGTTTGACGTTTTTGTGGAAAGTCGAACGTGTGGCAAATAATTTAATGATTTTGGCTGCTTAAGAATTTAAATATTCGACATGGGGTCCATCTTCGCCAGCACGAGAATTCAAAAGTACTTGATCAAAATCTATAAGGGACGCTTTGCCAAAGACATGTCCATCACCTTTCAGATAATCCCATTTATCGACATCGATTTGGCAAAATTTATTGCTAACAATCTGGAAATTTTTAACGGAGAATAGTGATCTTTTAGCAAAAAGTATATAAACGTAAACTTACCTCAAATATGAAGCGATATTCATTGGGCAGCGAACGTTTAAAATCTTTACGGCGACCAGTTATCAACGATTTAATTAAATCAATGCCGCGATTATTATTTTCACGCAGATGGACGAAAATTTGTGGACATTCGACAAATATCTTGTCAATCAGTTTCTCGCTTATTGCTTCGTAATCAAAATACGGATGAACCACTTCCCAAGTATGGGAAAATGGTTCATGGACAATATCGTAGACGAGAGCAGCCAACTAAAGATAAAAAATTTTAATAAATTTTTTTCTCGCTTCAAAATAAAACAAAATGCATACCAAGACAGCATTTCTATACAAAGGAGAAATTTTACCATCGATTTGATTGTCTTTGATCCAGTTTCTATTCCTTTCAATAACTTGTGTAGTTTTTACGGCTAAAGCAAAAATGAATATTTTACCCAATAAAACGATTATAGCGATTATGTTCAATTAGTCCCTTGTTTGTTCTATAACCGGGTTCAGTGAGGCCTAACTGACGTATCCCCTTTAAACGTCCAAAGAAACGATTTTCTATAAGTGACCCTATGTCCTTAGGCATAACTATCTTACCATGTACTTTATCGTCTATTTTCATTACTAGAAAAAAATATTTGCTTTATTGTTTACATTATTCTCTCTAATTAGATTTTGGTAATTAAAGAAAGTGTAATTCGCATATATTTTTCATTTTAACTCAGGTAAGAGCTGCTCATAAAATTTAGTTTACTTACACTACACTAAGCAGAACACTACAGTTCAGTAATAAATAAGATTAAATGATAGCTCCTTTGCATATTCCAATCATTTTTTATGTGATAATTGAAATTAAGAGGAATGCTGTGCATTCTTGAGCTAATTGCTTTGACTTTCTAATTGTCGTTGCATCTTTTTTTAAATGCATTTAGTATTAAAGCTACAAAGTTATGCTTAAAGTAAACATTCCGTTCGCAACAACTCCTATGATCCCACACAGAAAAACCGTTGTAGAAAATTAAAATCTCGTACATATAATCGAGATTGAATTGTACAAATGAATTTTACAAATAGCTAAGAAGAGCATATGAACATTTAAAAATGTTAAAAATTCCTTTACTTTTACTATTTTTACTTATGTCCACAAATAGGCGAAAAAGCAGACTTCTCGCGAAGTTGTTAAGAAACGAGTGTTCAAAACTCTTTCTCAACGCAATTCTTATTTATCCAATCCTATCCATTACATAGAAGACCTGATTGAAGCGCATTTACCATTTCCGCATATCCGTTGTAAAACCTATAAGAACTCTTCAAGAACTCTGCAAGCGTCTCATATTCTTGATCAGTTTAATCACTTGTGCCTCTTAATTCAACTGTTATCCGTTATATTAAAACTGATTTCCGATGATGTTCCCTGAATAGGTATTTAACTATATTGACATTTTCAGAATTCAAAATTTTATTATACGTCACACTTTTACGCTTTAACATACAATTTTTGGAAAATTTAACCCCGAGGTTAGTGACAATAATGTTATTAGATTTATATTTAACTTAATTTCTTAATTGACTCGTGCCAGAATTAATTCTGTCTTATGTTAGACCAATCACATGCATTTAATGGAGCTATGGCGCGATTTTGGGAAAACTGCGTCTTGAAAAATATTTTCTCAACATTTCTTAATGAAGGGTGTGAAGATAAATTCGAATTTAACTAGCAAAGACACATACCAATATTAAAAATTCCAACTAAAATCCAGTTGGATTTTAAAATTTGTATGTTATCGTAAAATGAATATGGGAGAACACCTAAATTTGAGACCCTAGAGCGGCCAAAGTAGAAAATGTCACCTATATTCACCTATACCACGCGAATCTATATAAAAGCACCTATCGAATAACCAAAAAAAAATTAAACTTTTCTACACCGAACTATTTTTAACGATTTTTTGAAATTTGGTATGTTAGCGTAAAACGCATATGGGAGATCACCCAAATTTGGGACCCTAGTGCGGCCAAAGTAGAAAATGTCACCCATATTCATCTATATCACGTAAATCTATATAAAAGCACCTATCGAATAGGCGAAAAAAAATTAAACTTTTCTACACGGAACTACTTTTAACGATTTTTTGAAATTTGGTATGTTAAGAGAGAATCATATTAGGATATTAATATAGAATTATTTTCTTAAGAAACTCCAAATTTGGTCTTTTTTTTCACTCCTTCACATTGTTACATTTTTACAAACTCTGTGTATGTACTGTGTGTTTGTATCTCTCTCAAGCAAAATGTATTTTACATACTTAACATACATAACCGTGCATAGAAACATATATATACATGCATTTGCACAAAATAACCGCCAAAGAGTTGTTCTTTACCATAGGAATATTGCTTGTACGTAACTAATAAGAATAAACCAATTTGTTAAAAAAGAATCTAAAT